>JAOBRC010480900.1:0-11725 GCA_027575255.1 Scolionema suvaense
TATGTTGTAAAGTACACTTTTAGTAAGTTTATTCTCAGTTCTGAAGTTCATTTATCGAAACAGATTCCAATGATTTATTTTTGGTTTGCCAGTCTTCAGACACACATTAATTAAGGGAGTAGGCAATCTTAATAAAAACAAAATCTATAGAAATATTTAGTTGGCAGAAGCCTTGTACCTTTTGCATGATGTCAAGAGGTTGGTATCTTGACTCAATTGTTGCCCATTTAGGCTGCTTTTTGGTTATTCTTGATCACTTAAGTATCACCCCTGGCCTGGTTTTTCTGCATTTTTAGCGTATCCAAACTCTGTGTCCTAGAACAGCCTTGATAGTATTGAAAATTGAATGTGGCTGTATGAATTCATTCATTCTATTGGTTTATACCTCGTGTTCTTTTAACTGTTTACAGACAATCTTGCATAATATAATAATGTTGTTATTATTTGTATTGCATTTGTATGATGTTCGCCAGTAGTTCCTGGGGTTGGAATACCATCTATGTTTCTCTGCAAGTCCTCTTAATGTTTTCTTGCTTTTAGGTTAGGACGGCACAAACAATGACATTTTCCCGTGGTCAGAGTGCTAGCAATGTTGAACTTTTAATGTTTTTGAATGGTTGGAAAATTACAGAAAACATGCTGGTTTTATTCCTGTCTTTCAAATTGAACCATTTTGTAGCCTGTTAACCTTTTATTCAAAACGTGCGAGCTGGTTTCAATGAAATGAGATTGAATGATGTGTGATGTCTTTATTTGCAGGTGATGAAGATGGTGATGCCGCTGATTGCTTCAGAAAACGGATGGTATGCTGTAATTACATGCCCTTCCTTTTCTGAGTAGACTTTTCACAAACAGGGGATCATCAGGCTTTGTACAATGTATTTTGGGTTGACCATGGGGTACTGATCTTTGCTGTACTAGTAATTACTTCAAAATTGACACTCTTTCAGGGTTTGCTTTGTCTATGCGCCTTCAATTTCATTGGTTTCGTGGCCAACCCATAATGCATAGTGGTTTTAGTCTTTTGTGTCAAACGTGGTGCTAGTACATTCAGTAGTTCTGATTGTGATGACTTTACATTACTCATTCTTTGGTGATGCGAAGAATAACCGCAAAATTAGACTTCTTTCTACGGAGAAACACTCCCCATGAAAACTTTTTCTTTGAAACTTTCAACGTTTTTTTTAGCTAGCACCCTCGTCAGCAATCACAAAGCCCACACAAATCAAAAAACCATTACGAACTACATTTTGGAAATCGAACATTCAATGTTACTTTAAAGATTTTGTGTTTGACGTCACACCACAGCGGTATGTTTCAATTTGACGTCACTCACAAGTCTCTTACATGATCGTTCAAATGGTGTAACATTGGTTTCCAACATGCTGTTGTTATGTATTGGCCGGATTCTAAGTTCATGAGCATGTTTTTGTTAGCGTTCCTTTCGATTTAAGAACTTCTTAAACTTTTATCGGGAAATCCTTTCTCTCTGTGCAAATGGTGCTTGCTGAATCCCAGTTGATGTTGTAGTCAGATTTTCTAAAATTCTCTCGCACTTTTGGGCTAAGGCCACTCATACATTGTGATTGCTGATGAGGTTGGTAGCTAAAAAAGAGCACTGAAAATTTCAAAGAATGTTTTTTTGCGTGGTGTTTCTCCGAAGAAAGAAGTTTAATTTCCAGGTTACCTTACTCATTGTGGAATTGGGGGGGGGGGGCAGGTTTACTATTCGCACACTGTCAATTTCGCTCATTTCAATTTCGTGCATGACAATGGCACCTTTCCGCCCACTTTCAAATTCGTACATCATCTGTTTTGTCAAAAAGACGTTCAAACAGTCCATATCAAGAGACACCCTACATAGGAATCCCATGTGGCATGATCGTACTTATACATACATCACTTGAAGCCTATCTAGGGTTTTGCACACCCAAATTCTGTCCTCTCTCTCTGTGTCATCGACATGCTTCCACTCTGTTAAATGGGAGAGTAAGATGAATTGTTCATGTTCACAAACCTCAGGTTGTGTTCGTCAATGCACTCGTTTATGATAGTTAATCTCTCTCAACATTACATGCTAGCAATTTGCGCTCTGAAATTTGTGCTGCTTTGAAATTCAGGCACCCCTCCACTGGGCAAAATTTAGAATAGCGCAATTTTTACAATGAGTAACGTTGCAGAATAACTTCCACCAAACACTTAGTTTGAATTTTGGTACTCAACCAGGTGGGGATAGGATGTTCTCAAATAAAAGTCTAAGTATTGGACAGTACAAATACTTCATTGTGCTAAATTCTTTCTGGTTGTGTGGGACTGTTGGATATGTGTGTTATAGATTGCATCAACACTTGTGATTTTAGTGTTCACTATGTACGATGTCCTGGCGCTGTACTTGAACCTGGAACAATTGTAGCAAGGTTGGCTCTCGATGATCCAAGCCATGTACAACAGGTAAGAATCAATAAATGTTTTTTATGAAGAAGTTATGAACAACGATTGGTATAATGTTGCCTTTTTCATTTTAGTGCTTTCTCCATTTCTTTTCAATACTATGATGCAGTTTTAGGGTTGATGGACACAGTGAAATAAAGAAAACCTGTGTCAGTAGTTTTGATTTCATAGCGCTATTAGAAGTACAAGTTTGAATTTTCACTGGACAAATATTGCCGTAAAGCAAAGGTTTTCATCACAACAAGCAAACATTTGTTTTGTCATACATTTTGTGGTGACTTTTGCTCAAGTGCAATTCGACTCAAAAAAGACCAATGGTTATTGTTGATGTGCAGTCTTCATGCTCAGGGGGATTGAAATTGCTTTTTGTAGAATTTGAGATGACTTACGTTAGATCAAGAAAAACATATCAAATGCATTCCCTTTTCTTCTAGAATGTGATCTGCAAGTTGTTTGCAGAAACAATTGTTGATTTGTTGATTTGTAGGCCACCCTTTATACTGGTGAATTGTTTCCTCCGACTGGTGCTCCAAAGATTCGTGGCATCAAGTTACATCAGATCTGTCAACATGCTCGAGAAAACCTGGTGAACATAATGGCGGGATATTGTCTTCCTGAGCCATACTTTCATGGAAAGGTAGGGTCTGTTATGCATAATGAAGGTGGCTTGCACATTCCATAGTTATTGATTGTACATCTGATTTTTGCACTTTCCCCTTTTTGATTTGTTAACAGTACTGTTTGCTTTTTTTGGAGTCCAGCTTTGGTTTGATAGTAAAGTTCTTTGGTGTTTTGGTAAGGTTTTCTCTGGGGTAATTACTGACCAAATGATTCTAATTATCAGACTCCCACTTTTGCGGAAGAGACCTACAGAAAGGAGATCTGTCCGCCTTTCCGACCTTCATTTTTATAGAAATTTGGCATGAAGTTCAAGGTCTAGCATGGAAACTAAGTGATGAAGTCCGATTTTTGAAATGACTTTTATTTTATTGCAAGTGGCACTTTATGGTCAAATATTACCATTTTTAGTCAAGACCTTTCATGATCCATTCCTTACTTTTTTGTAGTTCTTGGTTTGAGACGTTAGGGAAATGATCGTTACATACAGTATGCATGATGTGTCATATCTGGGAAAACTCTTGTTTAACTTGGGCGTAGTTGTCTTTGTCCCAAAAAAGGCCAGTTTTAGAGGTTTTTTAATTATCTCAAGATCCAGTAGCCTGTACTACACCAGGCGCACTGCTTCACTTGCTTGCTTGGTCTATCACCATTCGCAGCATATCTCTGTTAGGAAATTATGCCATAATGAGCGCGTTAACACCACCAGTGACTTCAACTCATCAATTATGCATGACTTTACGCACTGATTCAATACGAACTGATGTTAATCATGAGGCTGCTATAGGAACACCTGACGCAAGCTGGCAAATAATTAACAAGTTTGCTAATTTGAAAAATGGAGATTCGCGCCAAAGTAAGCAGACTCTGAGAGAACTTGGTTCGTGCAGAGGCTGTGAGCAGGCTAAAGATCCAGTCATTATTTTTTATAATTTTTGGTGTGAAACTTTAGAGCAATGGTAGTGTGCATCATGTTTCATATCCGGGAAATCCCTTGTGCGGCTTGGGCGTGGTCATTTTGTCCCGGAAATTCCATTTTGGGGACGTTAAAAATATTTCTTGGTCCATTCATTACTTTTTGTATTTTTGGTGTATCACACCTCAGGAAGCTCTTGTTTGGCTTGGACATGATGCTTAATATCCCGAAATGCCGTAATGCCTCAAATAAGCACCCCCCCTTGAATAAGTGCCCACCCTAGAAGTGAAAATATGAATAAGCGCCTACCCTCGAATAAGCGCCCACCCTTCGAGTAAGCACCCATCCTTATGTCTTCAGAAACCAGCACTAATTCGAATTTTCGACTAGAAAGTAATTGAAAGACGACTTAGCATGAAATGTTAAATAAAGTTTATTTTAGTTTTCATGCTTACTTTTATCGTTTTCATCATAAGAAGATGGGAAGTTTTTCCGTTTTTAAATTACTAGTAAATCTGTTTTTTAAATGAGCGCCCCCCTCAAATAAGCGCCCACCTAAAAGCTCCAAAAATTACATATGCGCCCGGGCACTTATTTGAGGCATTACGTTACTTATTTTCCAGTTAATTTGGTATGAACCTCCATAGACATGTAGAGCTGTGCTCGTTATGTTGTGGTTGTTATTGGCTGTCTGTGGTATTTCATTATTTTTTATTTGTGGTTTGAAACAATGATTCATGACTAAATTTGCGGGAGTCCGCTAATTTGCCAATTTGTTACTCAGTGCGGTCTTGGAGAATTTTGTTTGTTCTATATCCTAACTTACCATCGAAGACTTAGCTTTGGATATCTCAGTCTGTATTGCTGTCATGTATGTTTTTTACTGTACTGTAGTAAAGTTGTAATTACAGATGCTTGAAAATGTGCATACGCTGATGAAATGCTTGAAAGACCCGTCATTACCACTGTTAGAAATGCAGGTATGATTTTTGTTAGATTGCTTCATTGTGATGGATTAGCTAGGTCTTTATAGTTAAAGGAGGGTTGTTGTAACAAATAGCACCTCTTTCGGAAAGATTTCTGAATTACCAAAACAGTTTTGCAGATGTATTAGGTACTTTTTATGATTTGGATTAACATCAAACTCAATCTCCCATATCAACAGGGCTGATATATTTCCCAAGCACCAGCCATGTGAAATGAATCGAACCAAAGCCCAGTTGAGGTACATAATTTCCCTTGCCTCATAAAGCAATGCTTTTTTGTGTCAAACCCCAGTTATTGCACTGAAATTAAGTCCATGTCTCACTGGTTTTCAAAAAGCATGGAGTCATTTTAGGTCTTTATACCTTATTACATCAAATTAAGCTGCGTACTTAATTATGCCGCACCTTCAAAAATGCAGCCTAATAAAAACACCGCGGCTCAACTAATGGCGCGGCTTAATAGAATGCGGCTTATTTAAAGACTGGGCAAGTTAAATAGAAAAACTGAATTACTGCTGGGCGACTTTATTCAATACAATATCACTATTCACTTTAATCATCACTATGTTTTACTTTGACATTATGTTCCTCTAAAAAAACCTGCATTCATCATCATAGTTGTAAAAGTCAATCTGTTTTAGCTTTTTCCTTAGTATTAAGTACCTCCTGTGGCTTAATTAAAACCTCACGAACTGATAATTTTGTCATAGTGCGGCTTAATTATAGCGCGGCTTAATTTAATGTGGTGGAATTAGATATGCGGCTTAATTTGACATAATAAGGTAAGTTGCTTGAATTAATGTGAAGATTTGAATCTGGTTCTTACAGATCTTTAGAACACGTTTCGTGGTTGTTTTACAGGAGTTAATGGCATCGGTATCGGGAAGGATTCCACAAGTTGTTGACGATGCTATCAAAGGTTATCTATCAAAATATGGCAGCAACATTACTTCGATTTTGAACCAATTCCCAAGTCAACAGGTGTGTGCTGCTATCAGGTAGCATTAGCTGTTGCTGCACCATTGAGCTAAACGAACGAGCTGCATCGGACTAGCCAAATTATATTGGTGATATGTGTGCAACCAGTTTAGCTGGTCCAATTTGGCTCCTTGCAAGTGATTGACTAAATGCAAATAGCTCAGGTGTTCTCTACCGTAGGCAAACTCTAAATATCTTGACACTCGGTTGTTCAATCAAAACAAATACTCTTTGAGTACAGAACAACTGCTCTTCATTACTGCATGTCTTAACTATATGCTAAATTCAACAATCTTCCGTAGCTACATACCGATTAGCAATGTCCAGTACCAAGTTCTTACGACTTGGAAACTATTACTTCTAACGGTTACTTCTCAGACAGTGCACAGACACCACAATACTTTGACGTCGCTAAGACAAGTTACAATCGAGCTGTATTGAACAGAGTTTTAGACCGACATTAATATCAGCTATAAACAATTTTTGTCTCTGTGGCAATGCCTCTTTTGACAATATTCAGCGTCCATTGTAGCTGTAATTTGCAGTAGTTTGGTGTGCTCATTTTCTAATTGCTGCCACTAAAGTCTAAAATTATGTCATCTTCAGTTTTGTCTTGTTAACGCTACTCATTAGTCAATGTGAATACTAGTTTTCGACCAATACTTTAACAGTTAACATACCATGCCTTTTTGACTACTCCAACGTAACGGCTACGTGACACCCCCTGTAATAGGTATGGCAACCTAATTTGCACCAAAAGATGTGAAAGTAAATTCTTTTGAGATTTGCGGCAACAACTTCAGCTGCTTGTTCGGAGTTAAAAATTGTAGAGTAGGGGGGAGGAACCCCCGCCTCTTTGTTATAGTAACTATTTAGAAGAATTTTTCAGGTAATTTGCTTGCCTGTTTAGATAGCCCCAAATCATTATAATGCTGTCATTGCTTTTTCATAGTAGCAATAAGTAAACCATGTTTGTAACTGTTATTTGGTTTATTAAAATATTTATCAAAGTAGGTGTTTGGTAAACATAATATGATTTCTCTGATGCTTGCTGGGGACCATGTTATTTCTTCACTCTCTGAAAAAAGATATCACTTTACATTAAACTGTGCGAATGTGGGAGCTGCCAAATGAACTTGATGATAACCAACATCAGAGTTATGCATTGTGCAGTAAAATTGCAGCTATCAAACCCTTCCATGCTTTGTCAATTAGTAGACACTTTTCTAAAAACTAAAACAAAGAATAACTGCATTTGTGATTTGTGTTTCTGGGTATTCAAACTCCATCTGGGTAGGTGCTGGTGTTTGGCATGAACTTGACTTGATGTGAGTTTGGGTCTCTTGTACTTCTCTTATTGTTCCCATCTTTCAATAAGTGACATGCTAATTCTTTTCCGTTGTTCAGATTGCAAATGTGATTGATGCATATGCTGCTACACTCACCAAGCGTGCAGAACGAGAGATGTTCTTTATGAACACACAGGGAATTGTCAAATTAGTGCAAAGGTGAATGTAGTTTCTCTATGTCCGCAGGTGTCTCTTAAATGACTCTTAAAAACTTGTATCAACAGGTACTGCGAGCTGTTGTTGGCCCTTTTCGTACCTTTTTGGTCCTTTTTAGTTATTACGTTTTTGGTCTGGGCGTGCCCAATGATCCAAAGATCGCTGGACTTTGGTTTTTGCACTGTCTTGGAATAGTGTGTTATGTTAAATGCTCCTTAAATTATGGATGATTTAGCCTCCTAACCCTTCCCGTGCCGATCCCGACTATAGTCGGGATGGCATGGGGAGGGCATTAAATTGAACTGGGACCCCTAGGTGGACACAGGAGCTCCAAAAAGGGCCAAATCTGGTGAAAACCGGCTTGTAGGCTTGGCACGGGAAGGGTTATCTTTTCATGATAATACATAAAAAATTGTCCAGGTTGATCTTGTCGCATATTTTCTGAGATTTTGATGGGATGATGACTCCCCGTATGATCTCCAATTTCCACGACTGACCTACTCATTATTTTAGCTATGATAATTCACACACAGAAATTTTAACGAGTGAAATTGCTCTTGGCTCCACTGTACAACTGCTTGTGTTTTGTTCCACTGTACTAATGCTTGTGTTTTGTTTCTTTGAGGGGGAAGGGGTAATGTGAATGTGAACAATTTAGTTGACTGCTGTAACCTATGAGCTGGTATGCAACTATGATGTTTCCTTGCCAGCCTACTTATCATTTGGAGCTATTTCTCAATCTTTTGATGACATATCACACCTTGCTAATGAATGTTTATTTTTAGGTTTCGTAATGGAGTGAAAGGCCACTTCAAGTCAATTATTCTGGGATTGTTGAGACAGTATCTTCAAGTAGAGATGATGTTTAATGAGGGTAAATGTCAGTGTTCTATTATGAGTTGCATTGAAGTGCACATTCTTTGTTTCTTCTTGAATGTCTCAGTGCTTGTCTCTTGTTTCTGTTCAGTTAGTACCGGGGACTTTATGTTTAATTATACACAAACACATCGAAATCCATTGTTGATCAAAATAACTGGTCGCTAACTTACATTTATGTGGGTATGCAGGGGATATCTTTATTTTTTGCTGAATGAGTGTCAATCAGCATCATTCATATCCACGCCTGAGAGGGGGAAGAGAGGATATTGCATTTTGGTTTTGTACTTAGTATTAAATACTTGAAAAAAACGTGCTCTTGTACAATCGCTCCCGTGTCAGGCCTGCTAGCTGCTTTTTGCTGGTTTTGACCCATTATTGAAGATAATTGTTGATGGACTTAGTATCAATACTACCTGTTCCAATTTGAACCACATGTACCAAGGCTTCAAGGTGTCTACCTTGGAATCCTGGTTTAATTTCATATCTTCCCCATGCCAACCGAACTATAGTTAAGATGAGCTTGTGAAACTTATTTACACCTAATATTATCTTGGGTTTGTGACTTTTGATTGCTCAGTTTCGCTGTATTTTCATTGGAAACTGCTCTCTTACAGGCAACTTTGAGAAGTGTGTCTCGGTGATGGAAGAGCGAAGTAGAGACAAAGGAATCAAACAACTGGTGGCCAATATTTTCTCGCATGCCAGTGTTGCTAAAAAGAACCTGCTTGTTGTCAAGTTGATTGTGAGTCCTGCAGCTTGAAGTTGACCTCATGGCTGCTGATTGTGTTGCTTTTCAATCTCTGTATGGGCAATCTCAGCCGTGTTATAGCTGCTGGTTATAGGATAGTGATTGATTGATGAAAATGTACTTCAGGCATGGTGCAAAATGTATACTTGCTTCCAATGAATCTTTTGGTTTGTAATAAGTACCAGGTTATGTTAAATGCTCTCAAAAAAGTCTTGTGATCGTAAGTTTGAAAGTTTAGTCTCAATCGCATTGGTTTGCCATCTGGATGTTGTTGAATGTTGAAAGGGATAGCTGGATAGTCGGTATAGTATTTTGTCATCTATGTAGTTGTTATCGTATTAGGTCTTAGTATAGCACCACGTTCTTCATTTTCTTGACGCCTTTGTCTCCATTGAGAGCTCTGAATTTTGTACAATATTATTTCACATAACGGACAGAGTTCATGTATTTAGGGGATTTTGTTGGCTCTTGTGAATGCTTGGTCCTGCTGCAATGACATACTGGTATTCATTATCATTGTCTGTGTGGATGCTTTATAGGTGGGCTTTCTCAGTGCAGTTGCTTCCAATTCCAATTCTCGTTGCTTTTTCAGGAATGCTTATCAAGTCAAGAAAGTGGTCTCACTGATGACATTAGAGTGATTCTGCAAGAAATGACTCATCTGAACAGACAGGATTTCGCTAAAGTCACTCTCAAAGCACGACAGGTTGGTTTCCAATGCTCCGTGTGTGCCTTCCGTGAGATAGCATGTGCTGATCAATGGGCGCCTTTGTGTTTGCTTTGTAGAGGAGTTCATAAGATTTGTGAATTTTCTCTTCTCACTCTGATATGTTAGTTGTTGGTAGGGTTCGTCTGCCGGATCTGCAGTGCCTTGGCTGATTTGCACAGAAGAGTTATAGCCACGTACTTTTACCTTGTTGATTACATCATGTTGACGTAGGTTTAAGTAAATGAAAGGAGAACAAAAAAGATGTATCAGAGATTATACAACTTTGATTAAGGGTCAATATCTAATGTAAAAGTAATATCGACAACAGAAAGTGAGTTTATGGTTCATCTGATTCACTTCCAATCAAAATGTTGTTGATCAAACATTTATTTTGATGGCAGAAAATAAGGGGCTGTAAAATTGTTGTGATTCACACAAAAATAGAGGCCTTGAAGCAAGGAATTGTTTTTGCAAGAGTAGGCGTAGGCCCTAATAATATTCATTCAAATTAGTTTTAGACTGGTCGGATGCATGTTCCTGCCTCAAAGCATTTTGAATCTACAATCATGTAACCGTTACCCTGCACTTTTACAAAGACAGTAACTTATGCATACTTACAATTTTTAGCTTATCAATTCTCCTCAAAATTTTTGCCAACCTCTACCAGAAGTTAAAATGTTGAAAATATGAATGCTTTCAGAAGGCCGCTAGTACCAAGTTCTTATTAGTTGAAGTGTAATCAAAAAGCCCATGCATCTTTATAAATATAAATTCTTTTTCACGAGGTTTGTTGTGGACTGTCCCTTAATTTAATCATAGTAATACCAAGTCTTTCACATACCCTTATCTCTTAGCATGTTCACATCCCTACCAATAAGATGGTAAGATGCCATGAATTTTGAGCAGAATATTTTTTTGCATCTTATTTAAGTTGCTCACTTTTTCCAGGTATTGATAGCCTCTCACAAGCCTTCATATGAGCTACGTCATAACCAGTATGAGTCAATCTTCCTTTCTGCGATTGATTTATATGGTCAGCAGTTTAATCCGGAGAATCTGCAGGTAATCTCACTTTTCTTGAGTATTCATTTCATTGTGTTCGTGGCCAGTGGTATTCTGCTATGTATCCAGTTTGGTTACTTATGGTACCCTTATGAGTTTTTTTCCACAATGTTGAAGTAAATAGTACTTAACCGTGATAATGGTCAGGCAATTATAAGTCTACAGCTACTGATGACTTATGAAAAATGAAATTTGGTTTCTTCGGGGGGATTTTCGTACAAAATTTTCCGCTATTGTTCAGAAGTATATTGACTGCTTTGAGATATTTTCCTTCAATATGACTCAATTGCATATATCTGTATGGAGAAATGTAAAATAGATCATCTAATGTACTTCGTCTTTAGAGACAACATCTCATAAAGAGTTGTTTCAACTCATATTTTCATCTTTTGCTTCATCTTTTTTGTTTACCTTTGATGTAGAGATAGGCAGATTGGTTAATAGCTCATTTTCTTTGGAATAGGTTTTGTCTCTGTTCTCTTAGAAAATGAATTTGATTGTTTCATTTGCGTTCTAGAAAATCATATTGTCAGAAACTGCTGTGTATGATGTCTTGCCAAGTTTCTTCTATCACCGCAACGAACTTGTGCGACGAGCTGCGTTGGAAGTGTACATCAGGAGAGGTTACCAAGCTTACGATTTGACGCAAGTGCAGCATGATTTGGTATGTTGATTTACTGCCTATTACTTGATCAGAGTACACATCTTGTAGTGTTTGATTCAGTTCCATAGCTTGCACAGAGAAAAGCACGCTCATGGTGCATGCTTTCATTCTTTTATCTGAACTGCTGGCTACTACAGGGTTGCCAGCACCCTGGAAAACCCTGGAAAACCCTGGAATTTGACACTGACCCTGGAAAACCCTGGAAAACC
>JAOBRC010481011.1:0-11725 GCA_027575255.1 Scolionema suvaense
TGTATTCTGAATCTTGCAGCACATCTCGAGACGAAGCTTGTTGTCAGAACGTGACTAAGACTGGTGCTTAGGTGGGGTTTATTCCTTGACCAAATTTCAGCCTAACGATGCGTGTGGTGCTTAAAAACATAAAGCTTATACAAATAATGCATCCTTGGAAAACTACTTCTGGCCGGAGGATAGTATAGATTCAGCAAATTTTTGCATACTGCAACTTGGCCCCAGTCAGAAAATATGCTGGATCCGCCCCTGATGATTGCTTATAAAAATAAAAAGGCATTTTCAAAACCCAACCTGAAACCAATTAGGGCGTGGCTATTTTATTGTCCCGCTATGCCATTGCAGATGTATACACCGCATGAATGTATAACACAGAAAACAATGAAATGGTGTTGTTCTTAAAAGATCTTCACAGCAGCTTTAAGATTTTTCACGGCAAACAGATATCACTATGATATGAAAAGATGTGTGGTTCTTGACACGACTTGATATGTGAGAGAGAGAGGTGTATTTGAGGGAGAGTGTATATTTGAAGGCTGAGGGTTGAAAAAGTATTACTGATGATAAGAACCACAACATACAAAGAAAAACCAAAAAATGAATATGTAATAAAGAGTCTATCATACAAAAAAAAACAGTCATTCACCAGAGGCACTTCTCATCTCAATCAGACAATAATTAGATATATATCATTCAAATAAAATTATGGTTCCAGGTTTTGTTTAAATTTCAGTGCTTTCATCACTGTTCTCAACAACCAAGTCACCAAATACAGCTATGAGTTAACTACGTTGTTAATTTATACCAAAGTTTCCAAAAAGAGGTGGATGGAACTCGTTGAAGAAGCGCACTTCTACCAACTGCAGTGTCTTCAAGCAACGCTTGCTCTGACACCAACAGGGACTCTGCATATCACACTTGCATCTTGTAACCATTAGATATTTCCCTGTCTGACACGTAACGACTCCATATCCTTGATAAGCACTGTTTACCGTACATTCACCTCCTACAAAGTCTATGTCGTTACCCAGAACGAGTTTCCAAACTTTGCTTGGATCAGAGAAACTCTTTGAAGGATAATCAATTGCACCCTTGTTCACACCATTCATATAGAAAGCACTCTGACAGGGGAGCTTTTCCTATTGAAAAACATACGTGGAACCATCTATTAATGGGAACTTTAAAACGGTTTGCTCTTTTTCCGTCATACAATTCTTGAAATTCCCCAGGGACCTTAATTTCGAATATTGGATAATTGCAAATCCTGTGTCCACCTTTCCTGGGCAATTCCTCAATACACGAAAAATCGCCTTTTCAGCCACATCAGTGATGTTTATCTGGCACATCAGTTATGTTTATCCGGTACATCGGTGATGTTTATCCGGCACATCAGTGATGTTTATCTGGCACATCAGTTATGTTTATCCGGTACATCGGTGGTGTTTATCCGGCACATCAGTGATGTTTATCTGGCACATCAGTTATGTTTATCCGGTACATCGGTGATGTTTATCCGGCACATCAGTTATGTTTATCCGGCACATCAGTGATGTTTATCCGGCACATCAGTGATGTTTATCCGGCACAGAATGTGATGTTTATCCGGCACAGAATGTGAAGCCTGTACTGTTTTCAGAGAATGGAAATTTTTTCGTCGGATAAGGCAGAAAATCGTTCATCCTGTATGCATAGTTGAGAGCTTGTCCTGGACAAAGAAATTTATGAAAGTCAACTATGGTGTAAAAAGTCAAAGAAGGGCATTATTTAGCCACAAATAAGCCAGAATCCCTCACACAACCTCGTAATTACGAGCACGACCTGCACTATTGATGCTTGTAGGTGTCAAAAGGTACCAAAGTCGTTTTATTTATACTTACAAACGGTCTCCATGGTGAGTTCTCATATATCGCACTCGCATGTCACTGGCTTCTACGTTGCAGTAATTTCAGCCCTCTCTCCCTCTGATATCGATGATGAGCAAAATGTAACACATCAATCAATCACCTTTTCCATGGAAAACAGTATTCAGAAGGAGGGTGCGGGAGGCCAAAAACTACAGACACTCTCAACAGCTTGCTTGCTCAACAGATTGCTGGCTCGTTACAGAAGGATGTGGACGAGTCTCAAGATATTTCGTGAGAGATTGCAAGTTGTAGTAGATGCCATGTTGCCTTTGGACATTTAAGACAGCAAGGCTGGCAACAAGGCGATCTGATAATGCCCAATATTTTGTAGGTATTATAGAAATCTAGATTTTATTCAGCTTCCCCATGTTAAAGAATAAAATATGTTATGCACAGGAGAGAAAGTAAGTTGGACAGCAACCCAGTGTGCAAGAGAATATCTGTATGACGTCGATTTACGACCCTCGAGCCGCCAAAATGTAAGGCTATCAACTATTATATGAAAGTCGCGAAATAATCAGGATTTCGAAACAGTAATTTAGAAAATGAAAAATGTTTTTGTCGTTGACAAATTCCTCCCAAAGTATGGATTTGCTACTGGTTATTGCTTCAGTTTCGGAACTGCAATCTATCTTAGTCTTTGGGGATTTCAGGCTCACCACAGTAACTGGCGGGGTTCTGACTGTGGATCTATTGCGCACTGGATGACTTCTCTATTTATTAACAATTCCATAGGCCATCAGAATGTTTTCAATGACATATTTCCACGCTCTCATTTTTCTAGTCAATTTCTGTACAGTTCACACTTGCTGTTAGATGGCACACTTCAAAACAAAGTGTTTCTTGCAATGCATTCAGTTCACAGTTCAAAACAAAGTGTTTCTTGCAATGCATTCAGTTGATATCCAGCACCGGTATGTTAGTTGCTTGAACCGTAAAAAATTGCAATACAGTCAGGGATGCTTCAAACAGTAAACTTAAATTACTCTTTTCAAAGTACAGATCTGTTCTCTGTTTATTGCTTCACTTTCACTCCTGGCTAGAATTCTGGTGTGCTGGTTCTTGGGACCAGACCTGCTGTTGCTTCGTTCTATCAGCACTCCATAGGTGTTCAATTTTACTTGAAATAACACTGCATGTAATAATTGATGTTCCCTATGTCATCTTTCGCAATTTACTAGACCAGATCCTTCCATCCCTCTATGTTCGTGCTCATGACTCCTGTTTGTGAAGAGAATAATGAAATCTAACGATGTACCAAGTTTAAAGGCTACAGATGAAAGACGGGTCGGGCGCACCACACGTCCCCCAGCCAATTGAATGTCCCAAAGCTCGGAACTTGTAATGTTAATTTTTATGTGCAACCCAGCCATACAACATTGCATTACGTAATAACCTTTTCCGAAAATTCACTCTGTTTAATCGACCAGTATGTAGCAGTTTTGGTTAAAATTGGGGTAAGTGACTTCACTAGTCTGCTATATACAGTACACCGATTCAATCTCCACTTCCAGGACTCAAACGTTATTGGAAACATAGAATAAGCCACAAATACAAAACCGTTATACAGGAATGTAATGTACGAAAGATGAGCAGTATTTGTATTTGGTAAGAGGAATTAGAAGTCTTCTGTTCATATATGCACAGCTATAAAACGAAAGACATAACGAAAGAACGGCTACTAATTTTTATATTTCATGATTTAATTATAACTCAGTAATAGAGCCGGCCAATTAGTTTCTGTGACATGCCAATATTTCCTAAATTTAAATCGCTTCCAAACATGCCAAAAATGTGCGGTTTAAAGACACTTGATTTATTTTCTATTCACAATTACAACTTTTCCAAGAAGGTACGAGAAATGAAAAACATCATCTGAACAAAGCTCTAATAATGAAATAAAAATGATACCTGTTCATAAAATCTGAACCACTGCAGCTTTTCATAGTGTATTCATAGTGTTTCAAACAATTGAGTTCAAAAGTTGGGTAAAAATTGATCCAGGTGCCTGCAAAAATATCTCCAAAAAAAGTAATAAAATCAAAAAGTTTCAAAATACTTATATTGCACCATATGGCTCATAAAATCATATCAAAAGTCTAAGCTTCAGTTCTTAAGCTGATGCCGTTCAGAAAATATCGTAAAACGTTGGTTGGGGTGTAGAATACTTCCCCCTCCCCCTCCGATGTAAAATAGCAGAATCGACAGGTGACAAAGCAGCTATCGATCGAGGAATTTTCTGACTTACGAGATAAAGTTGAGGCTGGGTTGATGCTTCGGAGACACTGGGCAAATCTCAGCCTGTGATGCTTATGAAAAGAAAAGCGTGTACAAACCGTTTGTAGAAGTGTTGACTGTTCATGATTGATAAGTTTAGGTTGTGGGCTTTTCAATCAACTTTGTAGTTTGACTCCGGAAGATGCCTTCCCATAGTAATGAGGGTGAAAATTGGAGTCTTTTTGTGTGTGGTGAAGTAGTTTGGAAAGTGGTTTATGCTTTGGAAATAGTGATTATTATCACTCAGAAAGGAAGAAAGAAGATCGTGAAAGTTGGAAAAAGTTACTCCCATATCGCAACTACAAAGTTGACTGAAAACCTCTTATCAAAAGCCTGTATACCTGTTCCCAGTGTAAGCTACCTAGCGTTCCGTGCCTATTACATGTCATGACGCAGAATGCGCCTTCTCACAGTGAACTAGAAACATATATTATAAGTTCGTTTGATTATTGTTAGCGAAAGCCTAAACTAAAGGTAAGTCTGCACACTAGCTCTTACCTGGTCATTACCTATTGGCCTTATAGCAGTCTCCATGTATACCCAATTCTTTTTCCTCGCCAACTGACCTCCTTCGCCCCTCAAATCATTGCGGTTCAGTTCGCATCCTCTTTTTTTGTGAATATTGATGATTTGCATAGGACGTGTTCCAGACGACGGTAAAGAACCTTCGGCTTTGCACTGCTTCGACAAAAGGAACAGCAACACACACACACAGTGCTGGTGGGGTCAACTGAAAACGCCTGCACGTGGTGGTTCCTGTACATCGATGAAATGTAACGAAGAGAGGTGACCGCATCGTCCTCTAAGCGGGAGGTGTCCGAGTAAAGTGGAAAAGCGGATCATTCTGCCATCTCCCCAACTCGACCCTGCCCTTAATTTGAGGAGGAACAGCCTGTATTTTAAGCAGTCTTAAAGGAGCTGGGTATAGTGCTAATGGATAACTCTTGTGAAGGAGAAAATCTAGTATAAGAAAAATCAAATCCAGAGCAAAGGTAACCAGACTTGAGGAAGGAGAGTCACGAAACATTGTGAGAGACGAACTGGAGCAACCTCAAACGCCATGGAGTATTCGCGTCGACCAGGAGAAAAGAGCGAGTTCCAAAATCAAGTGCACTGATCCGAGAGCCTGGCTTTGTCAGCGTTACACGTTCGGCACAGGTAGAATCTTCTACGGCCTTGGCCAATGGAATACCAACCGGTCGAATATTGTGAATACTGCACCTTTAGAGGGTCACGCTAAAGGCAGCTACCTAAAGAACTATTTCTTTAGGTAGCTGCCTTTAGCATGACTCGATCACTCTTAGTGCACAGTTGGAACATATTCACTATGGCCGCAGTTGATTCGGAGAGGGTGCATTTGGGTCTTTTATATCAACTGGTATACAAGCCAAGGGAAAACCAGGGAACACGAAGCGAACAGGAATCTTGATCATTACACTTCCTGAAAGCTTCAAGCCGAAAGGTCGCTCAACTTTACAACAAAAGTAATGCAAATTGTTAGTATGTGTGGACGAAAAATCTGAGTTTGCTCAATCGGTTCTTAAGCACGACATATCATTCAACAGGACATTTGGGTTTACAGTACGTGCAAAGCTGATTTCATGTTTACTAGAGGATGTGCCCCCCCTCCCTGGTGGAAACCAACAGATACGACCCTGTTCATACCATAGCAGCACACATCTAGCGGCCATCATGGATGAGAGGGGGGGCAGTCCTCCCGCTTATACGTTTTTGACAGCGACTTTGCCTGCGGTCTTGCATTTCCCTCGCGTTGACCTTTGCAAGACTAATAAGCAGAAGTGGCAAAAAAGTGGATGTCAGTTTAGACTAGAAGTCGTTCTTAGTTAATCTCCAACATGTAGCCGACGGTAACGCTTCGCAGTTGTATAACCGCCTACTCAATTGATGAGTGTTTGCTGTCCTTGCTGAGTGGTGGGCTACATTAGTCTAATGTGAGAGATGAACTTTCAGCTTCCGAAAATTTTGATACCGTTAAGGAGCGCCTATTCCAAAGTAACCCTCATCAATGATCTTACAGAAAGTTGCCCTCATCGATAATCGTCCTATCTCTTTTCGAGTTCTTTTGATGAACATGAGACAAAAAGTAGACCCATACTGAGGGAATTTGAGTGGGTTGTACCCAACCCTGCCGCGCATATTTCGCCGTATGTTCTATAAGTTGAGTACCCTCAGAGGGGTACCAAATACCATTGTAAGTAGAACATTTTGCCTCCCAGTATAAATGTGGAACACAAAGGCATGACAAGGCAGTGAAACAATGGCTGTTTAAAAAGGCTGCATCCAATGCGATACTTAATAGGAGAACTAAACTAATGCGTAAATGCGCGTCCAGTAACGAAGTCCTTCTATGCAACATTAAACAATGTTTCAAATTGTGTGATTACCACGTTTGAACCACAAGAATTTAAATTGTGCTAGCTAAATGACTGAAGTAGCATCAAAGTGAGACTTTCAGGGTGTCAAGTGGGATCCTGCAGAAAAAACTGACAAAAAAAAGAGAAATCTGTACAAAAAAACGACAAAATTTATGCTATGTAGAAAGTGGATGATTGCCCCCATGTCTCTCAATTCAGATTTAATCGAAATACCCTGTTTGCAATGAACTAATTTTGGTAGAGCAACTAGTATTTTGCTATGATGTTTCATGTCTATATAAGGTGAAAAAAAACAACAGGATGAGCTACGAACACGACTTGCACCGTGAGCCACATAACCTGAAGTTAATGGTTGCACGAAGGAGTAGCTAAAACCCTAGAGAGTGATAAAACTCTACCCCTCTTGCAGGGTCATATGTCGATGACAAGGCAGATGCAAAAAAAACCCAAAACACAACAGAAAATGCAATAGATAAAAAAGCAGGACGCCTCGCAGATTAGATCAGCAAACAAGTACACGGTTACATAGCAACTAGACGAATCGAGAAGCGAGGAACAAACTAAGCTCTGGCATCACCAGGAAGACTTCCATTTGGGCGCTATATCATTAGCGGAGCTACAAGGACTGAAAGGATGACGAATTCAAGCCGACATCCTGTAGGGTGTGATACCCCCTTGTACTGAAAATATTTTGCGGGCAGGATCGACACTTTTGAGCTATAACAGCGATCTCTAGCCTGTCTGCCTGTTCAGCGGCTTGGACGTGCCAAATCAAGCGGGCTTAAGGTTCCTAGATTTCCCTCGATTTGATCCTCAAATCAAAGCAACCTCATTCCATCCTCATCACACTTCCTCGTCCTACATCATGGATATCAAGTGCCAGTATATGACCAAAATTCATCACGTAACGGAGAAAGTTCTCTGTTGGTTCTACTATTTTCGATATGAAAGTGGCTTCAAGTGATCAGATTCGTGATTTTCCTGTCGAGAGAAGACATATCTACCAAGTCATGCCAGACAGTTGCAATAATAGTCATATAAGACAAAATCTCGAAAAACTGGATGCAGTCACAAAATAGGGTGGCCCACCCCTTCTCGTCGCTCAAAGGCCTAACATTCTGATCCATGCACCCTACACTGAAAATCGTGAGCCTTTCTCTGGTGCACCGGGTCTAGTGAAAGTTCAGCAACCTGTTTAGGATAGCGATCAGCAGCAAAGGTTTTCCAAGCTTTTCTCTCAATCAATGCATTCTTTTCAATTGTTCAGCTGTTCAGTTTCAGTTTCAGTTGTTCAGCTGTTCAGTTTCAGTTTCATGTGGTCAGACACAGTTGATACCTTAAGATAATCTTTTAGAGGCACAATAAATGGAACATAGGCTTTCCAGGTGCAATTTCATGAGGTATACCTCTTGAAATTTCAGTGTTTCTACAATCTTTGAAGATATTTTGGTCCTAAGATCATTCGCCAGCATGTCCTAACATTGTCTTTGCTGTCCAAACGTATACAACTTTTATTCAATAAATCCATCTCCATGGAGTAGATTGTGATTCCAAAAGCTATGTTCGAGGTGGAGCAACAAATATCAGAGAAAATTATGTGAGGATTTTGGGAGCCTCTTTTGTTTTCATTTTGCTACGCGAAATCTAAAATTACCCATTGAAAACTAAATTTGTTCTATCATACTAAGTATTGAAAAGTCACTAAAAAGGCAAATAACGTGTTAAAAAATGTTTAAGAAAAGCTTCATCGTTAATCAATATCCTAAGAGGTTGCATGTACAAAAATAGTTCTCTTGATGTGCATACACAGGGGACTTCTCATTCACTACTTAGCTTTAAATATATACTACCACGAAAATATTCATTATTGGCCGTTCCTGGTTTTAGCCCTACTCTATTCCGCCCCCCTCTCCGGTATTTTCAAGATCTCTGTTTTTTGAAAGCATGCTGTGCTCCCAACTTTTGTAAAATTTATCGAGACATGCTATGAGCACTCAAGTTACCAACAGTTTTCTTTTGCCCAGATCAATGCCTTTTTGAAAATTACCCACAATCTGAAAAAAACATGTTTTGTCTCATAAGTCAGGAACTTTCAGTCAAAACTTTTAAAATGGGGTTTCAAAAAAAGCCCTCAACATGAGCTATCCAACGATACATAGTATGTTCAAGATTTTTATTCTTGCGAGAAATAAATCACCATGAAGCTATTTTCAATCAAAATTCCTATTTCTCAGATACGACAAAGGGTCATTTCATTTATGACGTTTCAGGTCACGCCTAATAGACGCCACTGACGTGAAGGGTTGGTCAATGTGCCTTCCAAGTTCCAGTTCTATCCAATACGTGGTTCTTGAATAACGAATAACGGACGGGGCGGAATACTCTCAGGTACCAAACAGCAGAATAAAACCCATGTAGAATAGGGTAAAAGAGCAAGTTCTACAGATCCCATTCCGGCCTTTATAAAATAGCCTCCATTAGTCGGAAAACAGCTAAGTGTTGTTGTGAGCAAACTTGAAATCGATATTTAGTGAGTGTTTACAGGCATTTGAGTGAATTCCTAGAACGTCAACAGTACTACAAGGCAGTGCTCAGAGCAGAAATATATGCTCCATAAATGTACTTGTTATGCTTCCTGGAAGTAAATCAAGCAAGGCTAACAAACATTTTTATTCGTGATTGGGAGGTGATGTAGTTCATACAAGCAGTGATAAAAATTCCCCAGAAAAACCTGCCATGTGTTCCTCCTGCTGGCTCATCTAAGCCTTCAAATGAACGTGTCAGACGTGTGAGCTCAGTACATGCTAGTGTTTATTGGAAGCAGCAAAGTTATTGCGCTTTGAACAAATCAAGACGTGTTTTTCACGAAATGCCTAATTGAGAGTAAAGAAAGAGAGAATAAGTGAACCTGAGGCTGGGGTGATGCTTAGCTCGTACTTAGATATTTATTGAAGTTGAGACTGATGGTGCTTACAGCGCTTGTGCTTATAAAAACAGCGTGTAGTAAAATATTCGATCTGATTGGTTCTGAAAACAGCGCAACCAGTTAAATGGAGGCACCTAGTAGATGATTTAGGACCACAGAATTCAAAATTCAAAAGTAAGAAGAGAACAAAAGACAATAAACACGAAGGTGATGATCAAAATCATGATTCTGATCTTCATGAAGGGAGCATCAACTTTTTCAAACTATAATGCGATCGGGCTTTCAAAGAAGATCACGATATAAACATCGTTTCGCCAAAACATTGAAGAACACACAACATTTCAAAAATACTTTCTCGAACAATTACATTAGATAAAATTGCAATTGTAATACGTTTAAGTGTTTTATTTCGAATGCCACAATTCAAGTAAAATATTGCCATATCGTTCAATTAATCACTTCTGTTTTTGGCAGATTATGGGCCCTTAGAGACATAAGGTCTTTCTATTTTGTTTCATACAAGCTTTTTCTATAATACTGCACTATTCTCTTCTCATGCAGATTGCACCTGCAATTTTGAACAAAACATATCGGACAAAGGCTATTTTTTGACCAAAATTGACTGGACATTTTCCGTTTTTTGCTGACAGAACCAAATGCTAGTCAAAACCGCTGAATTCATTTATGGTACAGAGTAGGTATCCATCTAGCAGCAAGACTATGCTGAAATCTTCCTGTTTTCGGTTATGAAAGAAGCAGCAGGTCTTTTTAATTGATCCACTTGCCAGTAAAAAGTTATACCACACCATTTTGAGATTCTAGCAGGCCTTGTGCAATCGTGCATGCAGCCAAAATACTGTTCTTCGAAAGTCGATAAGTAAAATTATGAAACTCGTTCAATAATCCTTTGCTTAAGGGTCGGCAATATGCCATTTTTGACGCGAAGTCCAAATATGTTTTGTCCAAGATTGTGGCATTTCTGCTTACTAACCAACCTGTGCAGAAGATACTGTCAGAAGTGATACAGCTAAGAACTTCTTAGCTTAAAAGGAGCCAGAGGAAGTTTCGCAAATGCCTCTCAATCAACTGATAGCAACATGGCAATGGTACAGAAACTGAAAATTCTCTCGCTTTAAAAATATTGTGATTTTTCAGGACATTTCTATGCTCTCGTTTGTATCCGCTTCGAACTTTTTGACGTAAATTTGTGGCATGAAAGTCCATTGACCGTGAAATTAATTAACTCGCTAATTGATTTAAGTGCGCGAACTACATTTTCTAAGCGCATAGTTTTCAATCTGCTGTCACACTTCAGTAAAGTAAGATAGTGGTTTGTATTTGCTGTTGTGATGAATTCCAAAACTTTGCCAGCAAATTTCTTAGGTACAAATTATTTGAAAGTAGAATAATTAGTGTTCTATTACATGTTTCCCCATTTTAGTTTAGATAGGACTAAGTTGTTTCTTTACCCCGGGTTCCCCTTAGCCCGTATCTCCGATTCCTTCATAACTTCTGACCCACTTCCTCTATGTTAATGTTGGCAGGTAAACATGTCATAACAAACGTAAACTAGTGTACTCTTTTCATTGACGAAGGCACACAATTTTTGCTGACGTCATCAAAATTACGTCACATGCCTGAAAAATGCTAAATATCAATCGATTTTCGAAATTAGAATGGACATACGTTTTACTTCAAAGTTATGACGTCTTCTTAGATTTAATCCAACAATACAATGGTACACTGTTCCAGAGATCTATGTTTTGATATATTTTGCGCTGTTTTTGATGCAAGTAGCTTCTTTAGTATGTCTACAGCACTCACGTTTTGTGGGTAGTACCCCAACGTTTTTTTTCGTAGAATGCAAGTAAATGAATGTCTGATCAGCTCACGAAAGGCAATATATTTCTTTCATCCATACGTCAATTAATGTGAATCTGGATGCAAGAGATTGACCTTTTAAGAAATTAAAGCTGCATACAGTGTTGGCCTCGTTCCCATGAAAGATTGGAAAATGCAGCCCTTGTGGCACATTTTAATGAAATTAGTGCAAGTACTTCTATGAGTATTAAGAGGTGATTAGCAGGATTATTTCCATGGCTAACCATATTCCATCGTAAATTCAGTCTTTGCATTACGCCATCAACAATCCCGGTCAAAATAGTTTGGTACGCATGCGCGTTTTTGCCATTTTCCGTACCGCAAGTAAATGAAAACATGTC
>JAOBRC010481122.1:0-11723 GCA_027575255.1 Scolionema suvaense
GCTCCTTGAGATATGACGTCATACGTAACCACGTGTAAAATAGCTCATGTTTTGTCCGACTTTGCCCAAAAATCACATTTTTGCCCATAAAAACCCAAACATTGCTTCAAATTTGATGAAATTTGTTTTATTCAGTTGGTTTTATTATTTTACATTGTATTTTGAGCATTGAAACATCGTTCCACTTCAAAAATTAAGATTTCTTTGAATTTTCTATCCATATTTGGAAATGTGCCAAAATCACGTGATCCCTTAACCCAAAATGTGTCACATTCGGCCAGAATACGTGTTGATAAATTCTATAACAGCAAAATAAAGCTTGCTTTTCGAAACGGGCTCTAAAAAGTTTTTCTCACCGATACATGGCAGCGGGGGGAGGGGGGGGCTTTTTTTATTATGGAACTTAGAGTAATTAACTCCATCTGTCTTTGAACATTTTAAAAAAAATTTGCTCACGAAAGTACTGTTATCAAACATCCTCATAAAGGATAGCAAAACACAAGATGAAAGAATTGTGAGGTGAGGTTATATATAGCTTTTTTGCATCGCTTCTTTCCCCGTGATGAAAATCAATTTTTTTGATTACCCATGATGCAAATCGAGGTTTTTTATTACCCAGGATGCAAATGGAGGCTTTGTGATCTGTTTTCGTTGGTCTATTTATCAGGACATAACAGAAAAAGTTTGCATAAATTGTTGCTTGCTTCTTAATCTTTGTTGTTCCTCCACTGCGCATATATTGTTCGAGCGTAAACCCTTCATTTACTCGGCTGGCTTCATTTCAAATCTTGTTTCACAATTCTTCAAATCCGTCCCGATTACGCCTCGTGTATTGCACCTGCAGCGAGCGAGCCAGCAAATCCTTATTTCAATCAATTATCAGCATAATAAAGGATGAGAATAGCAGGCTTCACTCGTCCACATGAAACTGTAAC
This sequence comes from Scolionema suvaense, assembly GCA_027575255.1. NCBI lineage: Eukaryota > Metazoa > Cnidaria > Hydrozoa > Limnomedusae > Olindiidae > Scolionema > Scolionema suvaense. Next base: position 936 of record JAOBRC010481122.1, read on the forward strand.
CAATCTGATTGTTGAAGATCAGTTATTTTCGTACTTGATTTAATTGGGACATGTGGTTTGGCCGTTTCTCGGATGCTCTTGTTCGTTCTGTCACATCAGCGGATACGAAGGCGGAGGCGATTTCCGATTTTAGTTCTGGTGCATCTAAGAGAGATATTTGCAGGCTTTTCAAACAAGCTCTAATATCCGTTTGATGACAGTAAGTATGCTGAAGAGCATAGTAAATATGTTGATTTTCTGTAATGAACACATTCACTCCACGATAAAAACAATCGAAAAAGGATGAATTAGCTGCGTCATGTCTTCTGTAAAACTACATTTTCTCCCCACATCTCTTGCCTAAGAAACAGAATACATTTCCATCAAAAACCTGCCTAGTTTCCATCTGGATACATTTCCATCTGATAAACGCAGATATAGAGAAACTAGAGGTCATTTGACCACACGTTTGTTTTTCAGGAACGTTTACTTCAAGATCAATCCTTTTACGATTTTGGTGCTTTCAAGCCTTATGTTCTTATAAGCTTTGTTCTTACAAAAAATGTGTATAATTCGTGTCGTACACGGCAAAAATAAAAGGCACATCGCACCTCCGATTGTTTCTGCTTCTTGTTTTGTTATTGCTGTTGTGCTGTTGTTTTTCAATACATAAGAGCCTGTGCCGCCAATCGCATAGTCCAGTGCATATGTAGTTTGTTTCGATTATAGAAAAAATTTTCTGCTAAGCCAGCGTTATTTTAGGCACAGTACGGACGTAAATAAAATTCCATCACTTTGATAGTGAGAAAGTACCTTTACGCAGCGATTCTCTAATATTTTACGCAGAACGCAACCTGCAGGAAAGCTGCAAAATACCGCTAAATAGAATACTGAAATTTTTTAAGAAATAAAAATACCTAAAAAAAAACTTGTCCTACATTTTAGGCAACTTCTCTTCCCTTTATACACCATTTCAGATCAACTGAAGTCATTTTTCACCATTTTTTTTTTATTATTATTATTGGTTTCAACATGGGAGAACACATATTCTGCAAAATTCAAATGGGTGTAATTTGCTGATTGAAGCAGTTTGGGGCTCGGAATGTGAAATTTGTTGCTAAATTATACTCAAGTGGTCCCAATTTCATACTCGAACTTTTGTGACAAGCGAAAATTTTTCTGACTCCCGAAAGTAGAACCTTTGCGCTCTCGGCCTGAAAATAGCTTTATTGACACAGAATCTCCTCAATCGTAAGAGTCTTTGGGATGCTAGTAACACACTCCTCACCGGCAAGGAGGCCATATTCCGGGCTATTTCCCTGAAGAAATAAGTAAGATCAGTGCTGGTCGTAATAAGGAAACATGATATAATCACGCAGCTTTTACTTTTACTTTGAAAGGCAAGAACGCAAGACCCATCACCTACCTACTTACAGAGGTTAGTGTGAAATTGCTTGCGATTTGCACGCCAAGAATGTCCAGTGGTGGAGTTTTTGTCGTTAAAAAGCTGTCATAGAGAAGATAACTGAAATTAATTGCACATAAAATTTCACTTCTGCAATAAATTTTTAAAACTTACTAGTGTATATAGGTGGTATATTTTAATGATTAATTGATTTGAGAATTACAATCAGATGTCTATGATCGGATGTGACAAAATGTCATGAAAAATTTATTCTATGCATTTCATAGGGCGATTCAGCTATTTAGTTTCCATCGAGACAATTATACACCGCGAATCGGCAGCTCGTGTAGTTGTGCGTGAAACTGAAACTATTGGAAATCTTCTTCTATTAAAACAATACTGGCATGCTCTCATCATTGGCGAAGGATCGAAATTAGACTTTCTTGCTGATGCTTCTTTGATTAACTCAGTTTTAAAGTTACAGAGTTTGAACAAGGTAAGAAAGTAAGTACGCAAGCTGCTTAAATAGCTATTTTAGAAGTCGGTGAAGGAGCAATAGGTAGATGAACGGTGCTGTTCAGTTGTTGTTTACGTATCTATTCTGAAACAGTCTTTGAATATACTATATTTGGCTATCTTTCTCAGCGGAGGAGGTTTTTCATTTGCTTCTCGGAAAGTACGCGACCGAGTCAAGCTTTATCAGACCGTGTTTCTCGACAGTCAAAATTTCCGCCTCTTAAACTCATGTCAGAGCGTATCTCTTTATCGTGTAACTTAAAACTCGTATCTGGGTAAACTGTCTTGTTCATCTTAACTAGTGCAGATTTGCTATTGTTTTCGACATACACATTGTTTTGAGAACGCATCTTTTTTAGGCTCTGATGTTTGTCATGCAGAATTAACAGTTAACATAACAAAGGGGGCGTGGTTCCACCCCCCCCCCCCCAGTCTAAGATTTTTTACTGCGAGAAAACGGCCGAAGCTGCTGCCGCAAGTTTTTGCAAGTCTAAACAGAATTTTCTTGAGCATCTTTTGGTGCAAATTTTGTCGTCATACCTATAACAGGGGAGCGTCACGTGACCATTTTCTGACAGGGGCTTATGTCATTTTTTGTCAAATTTTCGGGTTTTTTGCTCTTATTTCACGTCTGTTCAACCGCTATTAACGATTTTGGGCTTAAATGATAGCTTTCAATGAGCTCTTTCAGAAAATGTCTAAGTTGAAAAATTCATGCAGAATAAATTTCTTACTTGCGCTGCCACTAAAATGCAACATTTCCAGCCTTAATACACCATTTTCTGTCAGAAATTCCCATTGCCAAGCGTTTTCCGCCAAATTAAATCTTTTAGTATTAGTTCCTATGGAAAACCGAATTGCCACTCTGTAAATTTCAAATGCATTTAATTTGCTGACCAGATCACCTGTTGTATCAAAATTTAGAACTTCTCCCTCATATTTGGGCAAGAATGCGTGGTCCAAATGTCAAGGCCATCGCTGCAGTGGAAGTTAGTTTTCCGAGGCGGGGGTGGAACCACGCCTACCATAAATTTTACTTTAACCCTATTTTCATAGCAGATTTATTAGTATGTCTAAAGCAAAGGAGACTTTCTCCAGAAATGCCTGGCTTTCTTCGCCTGAATTTTCATCATGGGTGGCAAGAGCAAGCAGTAATACCCAAACTAGGTGCAAACTTTGCAAAAGTACTTCATGTTATAATTGATTCTTGTTGCACTTCATGTTATAATTGATCCTTGTTGCACTTCATGTTATAATTGACTCTTGCTATACTTCATGTTTTAATTGGTTCTTGCTGTACTTCATGTTGTAATTGATTTTTGCTGTGCTTCGTGTTGTAATTGATTCTGCGCAAGTATCAACAAGTTTGTCGCATGCTATGGCCACTTGGTCGGTTGTGTTTTTACTTGGCAAATGTAAGCAGGGCGGCTTGTGAAGACGATTATGAGTTTTATGGTCAGGGGAAAAACGTCCATTTTAAGAGAAAGTCAGGGGAAAAATCAGGGCTTCCCTACACAAAAGTCAGGGGAAACTTAGGCAAATTCTAAAGAAGTCAGGGGATATTTGCATTCTGTTGCTGTATCGACCCTGTAGTTCTCAATTGTAAAAGGGTCTTCCGCAAAAACGCAATTATTTTCAAGACCGAATCGCAAACGTTTCTCATGCAAACACCGTCTTCCCTGAAGGTAATAAATGCCTTGTGATTGATATTCATATTTCTCTATTTCGCTTAGCCAGTTTATAATATCTCTTGCGAGAAGAACTAAAGGGTCTCAGAATCTAAGAAAAGTCGTAGGCAACAAGCTTCAGCTCAAATTTATTGGCTCTCAAAATTGTATGTATAAAACGACTCTTTTGTCTTTCAGATTTAATTGATACCTTACTACATTTTTTGTTATCAACCTTCCTTCTGCTCGACTCCAGCCAAATTGAATTCCACGGCTATTAGTTATCATTGACAACTAAACCTTCATATAAATGTATGTGAGTCATTACATAAATCAAACATTGTAGCTGGTACGTTCTCCTTCTCTTGGAGACAAGAGAGAGGATATTATACTTGAATCTACTCAGCAGAGAGTCACAGCAACAACTTAAAGACACAATCTTCTTTTAGGTTTCAGAATCCGTTTTGACGTTATCACACCAAGGAAACATATAGCTTGCCTTTAATGCACTCGAACTTCATTATATGTTTCCAATTTGCAACTTTATAAAGAAGGATTTGACCAGGATTGGAATTACCTTAAAGGAAGAAATTTTGGCGGGAAATTAATTTGGCGGAAAGCGAAAAAACGATTATGAGAGGGATTGTTTTGGTAAAATGTCATGCATTAGAAACACTTTTTGTGGTTCAAATATCTTATTTGTACGTTAAAGTGTTAGCTATTATAATGCTTTACTCTTGTTCATCGTCAATAATTATATCAAAAGCATTACGGTTTGGTGGATGGCCTAAAAAATTATATTTGGCGGGAATTTAATTTGGCGGACGGCCGAAGAAAATAAATTTGGCGGGAACTTAATTTGCTACATCCGCCAAATCCGCCAAATTTTCTTTCTGCCAAAATTTCTTCCTTTAAGGTGGGACGAAAAAATCAGAAATTTCGTAAAGAAATAGCTATGTATGTCTTTCTATAATTGAAGCAGATACAGCCGTCATTTTATATTCAGAGTTCAATCTCTTTCAACCGCAGATAACCCCAAAACTTTATTTTCAATAAATTATCTATCGGAACCTGTTCCTTTAATGGGTTTCCTCTCCACCTATGAGCAAATGTGTGTTGCTTTTCATGCATTGGTAGCCTGTAATCTCGTTCTCTGCCGAGAATATTGTTGCAGAGATAGGATTTACAAGGCTTTGCACAGCTATGCGTACCTAAGACCATTCGATCTCATTGAATGTGTAAGTAAAAGAACACTTCCCTTTGATCAGCATCTATTAGCGCAAGGATAGTGTTGACAGAACCGATGCTGTTTACGTTGGTGAGAAATTGCTGTAGGACTTTGTTGTAGGGAATCAAGTGAGTGAACGTTTGATCAGAAATATTTTTGTTCGAATTCGAATGTGTGGAACTTTGCTTTTGAAGGGCTGGTTTTCAGAAAAGCATGAATTTTAAAATCAATGTGAGGCTCAGATTTAAGCGTTTTGTAAACTAACACGAACCATCTTAGAAACATCGTGTCAGAAACACGCTAATTTGAACCTTGCTAATAGGACCGAAAACTTGAGCTTTGTTTGGTCCTGTTTACCAGGGTTTTTCACGTATCATATACTCGAAGGAAGAGGGGAGAGGTGGCGTGGGATTCCCTTAAAAACTACTAAAGGTACTCTATTTTTACGATGACAGTTTTATAAGAATCAAGCATCAAATTTGCACAAACCCAGGCTGAACTCCATCATATCAGTTAACAACAAGAACTCTATTTTATGGCAAAGATGGATAAATTTTCTTACAAAAGAAACGCTTTAGGAGGATTAAGTCAGATGTCAACAACTCTTGGTTTTGATGAATGATTCATTGATAAAGAAAGCAATTCTATGTTAGAGATAGCCTCACTTTAAGAAAGTAGGCCTATTCCCTTGTGAAATTAGAGCAAATTAAGAAAAATTGAGACTGAGGATCGGAACGAAAATGTTTTGAACGATTATTCGCTCTTTTACGTTGAAACACATCTGCTGCCTCTCAAGAGCCAAAACATTATGCTGGTTCAGCAGAAATGTGTAGAGAGGTAACAAGAGAGGCAAATCAAAAAGACCAAAAGATGTATACTTGTCGAAAAAAAATTCTTCAAAAATTATCACCTTATCTTCGACATGACGTCACACAGCTACCCTGCAAATGAGTTGTGGACACCGACATTTAAACCTATGAAAATGTTGAGGAACGCTGGCTGAGCTTGCTTGCTTCGTCTTTTGTCTTTCTAAAGAAAAGAATGATCTTGAATGACTGATGTATGTTCTCAAATTATATTGCGTAGTACGGAACCTACAACCCTGGTCAAAATAGTTTGGCACGCATGCGCAGTTTTACCATGTTCCGTACCGCGAGCAACTGAAAATAGGTCGACAAGTACCGAACGCAAATCATGCAGGAGGGTGGGTTTTGCTTGAGAGACTTACTATTTCTGACTTTTGAAAAATCATGTTTTAGCATTTCTAGGGTATGAGCAGGGTGTGGAATTCGGTCTACTAGAGTAAATTGCTAGAAACTACACTGAGACCGTAGACAGAGGTTGCTAAATACCTGCAAAAATTTTCTTGAAGCGCTTGAGATTCAAAGTGCTTTTACAAGCGAAAGTGGTCAAAAGTGCATTTTTGATTTTGGCTGAAAAGAGCCTTTTGTGCCACTTGTTTTGTTCATGATTGTAGATATCCGAATTTTACACTCTATTCCGTTTCTGCATATTTTGTGGCAATCTTTTGAGGTAGCTAATTACTCATCGTTCTGCTTTCATTCAGCTTTGTCAAATAATTTTAAAGCGCAAATATTTGATACTATGAATTGATTGGACGGCTCTTTTGCTTTAAATCGCATATATATATTTAGCGTGCCTGTTATTTTTGAAATTCGAAGTTCAGACGTAAGCTTAGATTTTTTATTATTATTATTATTATTTTTTTTTTTCTCCATGTTTCCTGTGACTTCCTCGGATCATAGAGGGGTTTTTACACCGTTAATTTATGTGCAGTGTTTTCTCGTTTTCTGAAAAGACCGTTTCACTAAATTGCTTTCTGAATGGCACAATACTCTTACTAAACTTGTTAGCACTACAAAAATGTGTAAACTTGGTAAATAGGGACAAACTCTCTTCATCGTATTCTATCTAAGTTGCACAAAGTTTCGATTATCCTTCCTCCAGCTATTTCCTAATTCTATCAAATACCATCGTATTAATGGTGCTAATAAATAGACTACAACTTTGCGATAAGCTAGCCCCTGTTGAGTCTAATGCCAGCTTGACGACGAATATAATGCGATTGACTTGCCGATGGCTGCCAAGATCATTATCCGGCTATTTTTTTTTTCAGCAACATTTTATCTCATTTTAAAATCTATCCTTGACTATTACGTGATTTGGAAAGTATAAAATGGCGCCTTAACATTAAATTGCATCAGTATGGGGTAAATACTGTATGTATCTCGCATTTATGGTAGCTATCGTGCTTTCTACGAGATTGCAAGGGCGTGCCTGTTTGTTTGATATTTTCAAGATCGCTCAAATCAGCTGCTCGAATTCGGAATTTCATACTCCTGCTTCCTCGCAAATCAGATTTAGATTCTACGTTTATCTTCCGGTGGAGACCTCCTTAAATTTGTAATCTAGGTCAATATTTGCTGATAAAACTCGTTAACGTTTGTTTATCTAGCTGCTTAGAAAACATCTTTTTTCTGCGAGGTAAAACGTTTCTTATCTGTCTGAATACTGCCATGGGTACAACTGGGCCCGAATTTTACAATTCCTAATGCACGTGCCTAGGAAAAGTCTAATTTTACTTGGAAGGAGGAACAGAAGACTGGGAACGAGAAAGAAATTTGGTTGGAAAATTCCAGATAAATGGTGGATTTTCACTTTAGGATGAATATCATCTATCGGCCTGCTTCAATATGCATAACAGGTTGAAATTGCCCTCTGGGTGTTTCTGCTAAAAAAAATATTGTAATATCAATCTAATAATATTGGTTAAAAAAATCCATCCGTTTTGCCAATCTTGTAATTCCAATAACTTCTGAACCAATCAAGCTAGAGACATCGAGTTTCGACCATTAGAACGAAAATTTAATGTACTTTAAAAAAGATATTGAGATGTGGGTGTCAAGCTGCTGCCGTTCCCAAGTTATAGGCGTTTGCAGTACGCATGGAGAAAAAACGTATCTATGTCTTCCGCCGTCAAGGGTTAAGGAGAAAGCAAATGAAAGAACTGCGTGCTGCAGCCTGCATTTCTTGAAGGGAACGACTCCAACAGAAATGGTTCAGAATAAGTTTTGTAAGTTTTCGACTGAAGTGTGTATCAACCTTTTGCCTTTCGCAGGAGGACAAGAGACTAATATATCTGTAGCAACAGGAGGAGCATTGTATATACTGTATGCTCCTTTCAAATACAGGGCTGTTATTTGACACCTTTGTAATTGCAATGCAATCCTAACAGGCAGATAGAGAAAAAATGCTCCATAAGTGCATTTGACAAACCGATCGGTAAATTGCGAATATTAGCAAATATTAGCATAAATTCTCTTGGCCAATCAAATTGCTCAAAAATAACCCTCAGCTCTGAGCCCATATTTAGCTACAGAACCAGAAATCTTACGACAGCAATTCTTACACCAAACAGTATAGAAAACGAATTTTTCTAGTATAAGAATTGAGATTGCTCTGGGGTGGAAAAAACGAAAAATTTTTTAACGAGTGGTGTGCATACCTATTTCAAGACCAGTTCTGACCGGGGAATGCAATTGAAGGGGCGTAATACGAGGGTGCTTGTAGGTCTGACCAGTTGAGTATGCCGTTGCCTTATTTATAAGCATGAACAGCTATTAGTATTTTTTGTCATTGGAATATAGTTGGTGTGATGCACATCAGTTTGGTAGAACATAGAACGTGGGACCAAAAAGCCATGGGCAAGCTCTGATAGATCGTGATAAACTGTGCTGGAATTTACTCACGTAAGAGGCGTCAAAAGAGGAACAATATAACCATTTATAAAACAGCAAGTTTTTATCTGGATCCTTTGTTGGGTAACATTCTATAATAGTCACTGTTTTTTTACGTTGAACCAGATACAATCAGCTTGCCTGATCTTCTCCAGGAAAAAAAAACAAACGGACGTCGCATCAACAGCAGGAAATGCAAGCGTGACGTCAACTTTAACAGGCCCTAGATACGTACTAGTCAACATCATTTTAGGACAAGAGTATCTGTCAAAAAGCCAGTACAGGCATATCCTGTGTTGCCTACATTGGACAGATGTCATCGTAAATACATACGATTTGAGGTATTTAACTTGACTTAACTCAGAGTTTTGAAATTTTATTCCCTAAAATCAGTCGCTGAAGAAGTGCTATAGCATGATTTTAGAGTGTTTCATGTTATGGAATGTGATGACTAGCCAGCCCCTGTTAAGACATGCACGATAATATCATAACTTAGGCAGCCCAAGTTTCGATATTTTGCCATGCGTAAAGACTATGCAGTTCGGCTATGTATACACGGATTTAGGTAACGCCTACTGCAGTCATTTTGGTATTTTTATTTTCCTTCTCTTATTTAATATTTATGTAATTTTTTCTTATTCTTTTTTTTTTCCGAATATCCTCTGGGAGTTTCCTCTGTTTTCTACCTCAAAGACATGGTGACATTGTCCAGTGATAACCGTGCAAAGTTACCCTAACCGGTTACCGTAGAGATAAACTTATGGAATTGAAGGGCTTTATTAGAGTCTTTGAAATTGTCTGATTGAAAATTGATCAGCGGATAAGAAAATTGGGATTAAGGAATGGTGTGAGGCACAGCGCGAATTTCTGGCTGTTCAGAGTTTGGTACAGCACGCTCGTAGCACGCAAAATACAGGTATACGGTGTAAGTATGACCTCTCATCTGTATTCGTTTTACACACTTTTTTATAAGAAACAGTAAATTTCAGTTCAGGGCAGTTGTTATTCATTTTTCCTCCCAGTTTTCAGTCTCATTTGCGCTTAATTTGTTTTAATGTCACTAAATTTGTACTGGTTTGAAGTGGAGCCATCTCGAGCATAGAAAGGCTTTTTTTTTTTACAGAAGCGATCTATAAAGATAAACTGTTAATGACATTCACTCTCGTAGTCATAGCTCTACGTCTCTATTACGAAATTTGATCGTTGCAACACTATTAGTGTTGCTGTTCTTAATTTCATGCCATAGTCCTCCGCGTGGGTTCGTTCTTAGATTGTTTTCAATTCTTAGGCAAATTTCATATCATCGTACTTATAAAAAAGAGTGTTACAAACGTAACATGCCTTAGCTACATTGAGAATCAGGTACACTAGTAATTGATTTGGAAACTTAAAAGCACTTTGAACAAGTCTTGATATATGCCTTAAACGACGAAGCAGAATCTGAACACTTGCTTTTCGAGGAGGGTAACTGTCCAGAATGACAACATTATGTCTATTGTTGAGTTCAAATGCAAATACAGTGTAATCTCCAATTAGCGGACATTCTTGGGGAAAATAAATTTGTCCACTCATTAGAGGTGTCTGGTAATTGGAACGTTCAACATTTTTGCCTAGTTTTCGAAAATTTTGTTACATCATGTAAGTGTGAAGCTACTATAAAGTAGAGTCCATATATTAGGCAAAACAGTGAATTTTGAGGTGGATGGGGGTTAGAAATCCCAGTAGTATACCGTTTCGTTGGGGTCTACAAGTTGGTGAAATGAACTCGCCAATCAAGCTCTTGAATGTTTGAATAGCTAAACAAAGGTTTAAAAACTGACGATTTTTGGTTGTTTTTTGCCTCGTCCGCTAATCGGAGAGCAAGCTGGACAAATATGCCACATCGTGCGCAGAATAATGACCGCTAATTGGAGCTTCCGCTAATTGCCTGTTCGCTATTTAGGAATGTTTTTATGAGAGTTTGACCTGAATTTCGCCGGGGAAATGAAATTTGTCTGTTATTGAAGCTGTCCGCTAATTAGAGTGTCGTTTAATTAGAGACTATACTGTTATTCCTGAAGACATATTGCGCTCTAAAACGATATTCTTTCGGTTGGTAGATCTCTCACAAACACGAATACTGGTTTTTGTTTGAGTGAAAAAGCTAAAGTGGTTATTCTGCAATGTCACTTGAAAGTTCGATGTTTCCCAAGTGCCTCTGATTCTCAATTTTGGTCGTCAGCATGGGCCGCGGAG
>JAOBRC010481233.1:0-11720 GCA_027575255.1 Scolionema suvaense
ACCGTCTGAAATAACAAATTTTGCCTTTATAGGTTACTGAGACACAGAAATTGGACACTTTTTGGCACATATACAATACTGCGTGTCATTTACATATAGACAAAAAATTGCACAATTTTAGTCATCCTTGGTCGTGAAAACTATAGTATCCCAAACCCTACCCCATTGGGGTAGCCCAATGGGGTACCCCAGGTTTTAAACCAACCCTTTGAGAATAGTTTTGATACGGAGAAAAGTGAAAACAGCTTTCTGGTAAGTTGTTTCATGTGTAGAGAGCCTTCCGTATCAACTTTGCCTTGGCTACTGCAGCTGCTTCAGTGCTGATGCATGCATCACCATGTGCAATATTTGTTTCTGTCGCTGGATATACCAGTCTCGATTATATCAGTATTTGCCACTAACGAAGCGCTTCTGTGAGTGGTCTGTGAAGGTATTTCAAGGACATCGAATGAGCAAACTAGTTGTGAACCTAATGGAAGAATTCAATGAAATTCATGTCAACTATGTGAATGCTGCGTTTAGCAACCAACCGTCCATGTTGTCTAGTCAACCATATGGATCCATCGAAGTATTTGGTTTTACTTTGGTTTGATGATTTCAGTGAAATTGTCAGTTGACATTGGGAAGATTCTTCTCCATCACTGGAAGATAGTTTCTATCTGGGTCTCTTCCCAAGAAGGTCGCCTTGGCACTGGATAGGATACAATAATTTTTATGGGGTGCCGTGCATTTGTACAGACATAATTTTCTAATAAAGTGATTAAGTTTGGGAAGCAAATTTAAAACACAATAGTTTCGCTCCCCTCCACTTATTTTCCACAAACAAACACAAAAGAAGACACCCAAAAACTAATCACTTAGGATAGCATTGTAGTGGTATTGTGTTGCAGCATTGGTTGCAGAATGAGATATAAATGCATTATTAATTAGACCTATAATTGAATTTACATAGCTTCCGGGATGAACCAGTAAAATTTTTGCAAATATTTCTGAAACAAAAATACAGGTGTGTTCTGGACGTGTTCATGCCACTTATTTGCCACTCCTGTTGAGTGGAAAATGAATGGAAAAAGAGTGAGAAATCCATATACACAAGTAAACATTTGTTCCTCTGGCACAAAAGTGCCTCTTACTGTGATCTACCACTTCAAATGAAAAGAGGTGTGTATGAACAAAAAAGTGTGCTCTCCTCTTGTTCTGAAAAGTGTGTGAAGAGAACCTTATTTTTGAACAGTACTGTATGTATATACACACAATTGCGTAGGTTATAGTGCTGATTGTTGCTTATGTAAATTATTTACTGCTTTGTAAATGGATGCATGATGTTTAATTACGGTAATTGCAATGACGAGTGTTTTGTGCTTTCTTCTTGCAGAAAGTGAAAATATATCCAGTGCATGTGGTTCGAATGCTCCTCCTTCTGGCTTAGATTGTATTGATGATGATGGCACAGCAGTTTATAAATGTATTCAATCGTGCCCCTCTTACAGCTGCATTGAGGATCAGAGGACAGCGAAAGTGTGTGCCAATGATTTTGGAACATATGAGGGTCGGTGTGAAATGTATAAACAAACTTGTGAAATGTACGCTGCTGATCATTTGGCCAATGGTGATAATGCAACTGCTATTCAAGTTATGTCTCAAATCAATGTCACTCATGATGGAGAATGTTCAAGTATGTATCCATAACTTTTGGCTACTTTGCTACTAATCCACCTTGAATGAAAACCAAAGGGCAATAATGGTTGGAATGAAATTGCACTACATACCGGGGCCTATTGTAAGGACTTAGGGCAGCATTTGAAAAAGGGGAAAATGGCAGAGTTGACTCATGTTTTCTCCAAAAGGCTGTTAAACAAGATTTATATTAATAGAAAACAGCGCTTTTCATTTGGTCCATCTTTAATTTGGAATAGGCTTGTACCCTCAATAAAGCATGGCATGCATCTTTTATTTTACAGCTAAATTTTGTCACCCTTAGAAGCTAGCATCTAGCCACTTCTTATACATGATATTGATTGAGGACTGCTCGAATTTTCTGGCCTTATTGTTACCAAAATACTCATCATACAATTATTTTAGGCTATTGTCTAGCTGTCCGTTCATCGCATAGTGAGAAAAAGTAATATTTTCAAGATCCATGAAAGTTTCAAATGGCTGGTGTTGAAATTAAAGACTAAAAATCTTCAGAACTCAGCGACCTCTTGTTACGAAGTGTTTTTCTCTTGCATCTTTTTTCAGAATTTCATGTGTGACCGTTTCTTTGAACCTTGTAATAGATATTAGTGACTGCAATGTTAGGTAAAACGTTCCAATGTTTTCCAGTGTTTTGCGAGATTGTTTGATTGCTCTGAGGAAACCCTAACCTCCTCCCACAGTCTGCAATGCAGATTTTTCACAACACTGTCCCAGAAATTTACCACGACGTTCAAATGATGCCAATGTCACTGTACTAGATTTGTTTGGCGGAAGCTCACTATTAGACCACATATCATTAGTTGCGTGTTTAGCAGAACCTGACCCATGAAAATTAGTAGGATTGGTTGGGCAAAATTATTTCTTATTTGAAAAAAGAAAATTGCACTTCGATTGCTCTAACATTCATAGTTTCTATCCAGCTAAATTTATGTAGTCTCTTATTCTGATTCTTACCTTTATTGCGTCACAGGGTTGCAATTTGCATTTCTTACCAGTGGGGCATCACGGGGGTTCCACGGAGGGCAAACAAAACTTCTAGTTGGCTTATGGTAATCCACGGAAACAGAAACGAAAACGGAAGCTGATTATATGGCGAGTTCATTTATTCAGGCTTTTTGCACCCGGGGGTAAAATGCGGGTAACTCAAAAGATAATTTTTTTGTCACCATAAACTTGGCATAAACTGCAAGTCGCTATCCTAATTCTACTCTTCTTTGAAAATTGCCACTGTGTTCTTCTTCCTTTTCTTCCACAACACAAGATGAATTTCATATCACTCAAATATGTTTTGGAATATTTTCTGCAGTAAGAACAGTCAGCAAATTTACTGCACAGGGAAGAAGAGCGTTTGAAGAACCCACATGGACAAGCGGAATTTCACAACAGGGAATAATTATTGTAGATCTGGCAGACAGGAAATATTTGCTTTAAGTTCATTGGTACGAACAGTGTTCTAATCAAAACTACTAAGTGCAGGGCAATACCACTGAGTCCTGCTTCTGATATTTACTAAGTCTTGGTGTTCGGGACAAGTTCTTAAAAACTTGGTCCCCCCTGGAGTGCTCTTATATAACTGGCGTGATCAATCTTTTTCTGCAGTTTGTATTCGATCTCTCTACCATCAGCGCTACCCCTGCCTTTTCAATGCTGAGAGCTTCAAAAAAGCAGTAACAAGAATAACAGCAAACGTCTGCTACAAAATTATTGACATTACAATACTGCTGGCTGGTTGCAAATCATTTATTTACGTCGTGTTTTCTTCCTAGTAGGAGAAATAATATGTATATTCTGCAAATTTAAACCAACAATTCATAGTTGCCGTTTTCGTTTCCGTTTCCGTGGATTACCATAAGCTTTCTAGTTGGAATACAGGAGCTAGGCTTATGTGTAGAACTTTTTGCGTGTAGGAGTTTTAGAAAAATTTCTAAACATGGGAAAAAGGATTCATGATATCAATTAGGGAAACTTTCTACACATGAAAAAAATCATTGCAAGAAGGTATTGGAAAACAATTATATCTGGAGAATACGAGAAGCAGGATAAAGAATGCTGTTTTTGCATCACCTTTTTGCCCAGCATTCAATGATCGACGTTTTCCTGAAAATTTGTACACACGAAAGAGTTACTGCTTTTGAAGCTCTCAGATTGAAAAATATTGGCCATGTAATGATATTTGCTGAAGATGGCTGCAATTCATTTAATTACATTTTGTTTTAGGAAGGTGGTGACACAGATTCCAACAACAGTCTCCAGTCTCAGCTTTTAATTTTCATTAAAAAAACAAAAAGATTGGCTTTGTCTCATAGGAGCCAAGCAGTGCTTGATACCTGCATTATGGAAGAGCATTGTCTTCTAGACCATGCTTTTCTTTCATTTTTTTGTTCTTTTCGCAAACTGCAGGTGATACAGCATATGAAGTGGGCCAGCTAACCCTACAGGCTGTGGATGCAAGCTGCACCCTGTTTTGTGGAAACGGCACGTATAATGAAAGTAAAGTGCACGACTTCTCTTCGGCAGTGATGATGGTCAGTACGGACTGGGACATTGGCTTAAATGCATCCCGTGGAGTTCACCCTGCCACTACTATTCTTGTCAGCTGTCCTGTTCCTGACCCAGTTCCTGTTCCAAATTTCCGAGTATGCGTTTATGTTACTGGAGGCTTGGAACCTATGGAACCAGCACCAAAAGTGAATTGGATGACATATCAAAAAAATATCCACACAAGAACCAATAACCTGTTGTACGGTGGCAGAAAACCCATTCCTGACTTCAGTAGTTCCACTTGTGTACAACTGGACTATCCTGTAAGTAAGAAGCGTACGCACTGCCTGTTCTTCTATCTCTTGTCTGATTGCCAAAATTACATTAATAAAGAAGTTATTTTGTCAAATCAAGATGGATAATTAATTGTGCTGCACCCTCAAAAATGCGGCTTATCGAAAACGCTAGAACGCAACTTAGTTAAAGACCAGGCAAGTTATAGAAAATCTCAATTGCTGCTAGGTGACTTTTTTCAATACACCATATAACTGTTCACTGCACTACTTTCTATCTTTTGGCATTACATTCCTCTAAAATATGCTTGCTTTCATCATGATATTTGTAAAAGTCAATCCATTCTAACTTTTTCTTCAGCATTAAGTGACTCCTGCTACTTAATGAAGCTCTCGCAAACCCCTAATTTTGTCATAGTGCGGCTTACTTTAATGTGGCTTACTTTAATGCGGCGGTATTAGATATGCGGCTTAATTTGATTTAATAAGGTAGGTTATTTGCAGAATATTACTTGATATATGATCTTGGGGTGCGAAAAAAGTGATCATATACGTAGAGTGCAACAAATCACTTAACTGAAATGGACAGGTTTAGTATTTGACAGTGTCAATCACCTTGGATAAGTTATTTACCAGTTACTGGGGGTTTAAAATTAGGAGATCAGACAAGCAATGATGGGTAGCTGACGTATATTTTTGGTAGTGATCGTTTTTGTTTGGCTTCTGATAATAATTTACTACAACCTCGAATTAACAGCAATATTAAGATACAAATTAAAGGATCGACTGGGATTCTATGTATACTATACCTCAAAAATCTTGATAAGCATTTTGGAAAGCTAAATACCCATACACGAAACGAGGCCATGACACTGACAAAAGTACCAACATTTCCAGTTTCAGACTACTGAGACTCAAAAGTTTTATTTCTCACATGCAGAAATTGCACTTGGCTGGATGTATATCACATGGCGATCAACAGGCTCGGTAGAATTATTTGGCTCAGCTAAGCTTTGGTGAATAGTTTGAGAAATTCGATATTTGCAGCAGCTTACTGTGGTGTGTAGAAAGTGACTTCATCTGCTAGTATTGAAGCATGTTCACCTAACTGAAAGCTTTCCCGTGTCACTGACAGAACAGTAAAAGGAAAGTTCCTCATTTTTGGGGGTTTCTATGCTAATTTTTAAGTTTGTTTATGGTTTTAATGGAGGGAACAGGTCTTAATTGTGAAATACCCATAGCCTGCGCTTGTTATTTTTCTGAGACCTAGAAATTCCATTCACTCTGTTAATCTTGTAACCACAATAACTTCTGAACAAAAGAAGTTAGAGATGTATGGTTTAAACCTTCAGAAAGGGCATTTAAGTGAGTTGAAAAAAGTCCTCGTTGGGGGAGAGGGGGGGGGGGGAGAAGGGTTGGTCTAGCAGTAGTTGTTCCTGAACCATAAGCATTTGAAGTGAGCAGGATCAAAAACTGTAAGTCTGCGTATTCTGCTGTCTAAGGATTCACATGCCAGAGGTGATAGAACCACTTTCTGACATTCTTGACTGACTCGATATTGTGAGTAGTGCTTAAATTCATCCTAGGTACTGTTTCAAGTGTTTGTTTGACCGAAATAGCCAATTCTGACTGCTCATTAATCGTTAGCCTGTGCTAATTATTTTCTGAGACCTTTATAATCTATCCATGTTGTCAGTTTTGTAACCATAATAACTTCTGAACGAAAGAAATTACGGACGTCTGGTTTAAACCATTAGAAAGGGAATTTCAGGGATTTAGGAGGTCTAGCAGTAGCTATTTCCGAGTCATGAGCACTTGAAGTGCCCAGGGTCCAAAAATCATGTGTCTACATATTCTGACGTCTGAGGATTGACACGCCAGTGATGGTAGAACCACTGTCTGACACTCTTGAGTGACTCAATAAGATCTGTTAATCCGCATCAATTCCTTTAGTTTCCCTATGCTTATTTTTTAACAGAATGGAAATGCTCGTGAGAACTTCACTATGTTGCTTTCGAGTCACGCGAATCTCGATGTTGTCGATCACGAAGGAGAACAAATGGCCATCTGGATGGAGAACGTGATGGACAGTAGCAGTGAATACAATCAATCATATGCTTGTGTCAAGGATGTCAACTTCCACCAAGGAATTCATTCAAACTCTCACTTTGTAAGTTAGATTGATAATTTTCAGATAATTCACTCTAGAGGAATGAGGAAAATGGTAAAATTTCAATTATTGGTGGGCTTTTTTTACCACTTTGGCAGATTTTTTTTGTGAATTACTTTAAGTTTCACACATTGCTTTTTCAAACATTTTGATCTGAATCTTAGGCGTGTTTAGTCGTTCTGTGGACTATTGGTCATTATGTGAGGAAGCTTTTGTTCTTTGGTGTAGCTTGGTTTTGGGGTGGTTTATTTGGCCAAAAATGACCATTCTTTTTCTGGTGTTCTGAAATTATTTCGAGATCCTGCCATTACGTTTTTGCAGTTGTTGTTTTGAAAATTCAAAACAGTGATGCGTCATAAGTCGTAGGTCATAGGTTACATCAAGGAAAACTCTTTGGGTTTGGGTGTAGTTGTTTTGTTTGTTCTTCGTCATCTTTGCTCACTGGCGAGATTTTAACAACATAGGAATGCAGGCTTTTACAGAATCGAAAACACTTCACTGTGGTGGTACTAGCATGGCACCAGAGAGGTCTAAACTGTTGTGCATGTGGGTATGCTTGTTCTAGCAGTACAGGCCTTTTTATAACAAACTAGTGAGCTAATTAATTAACTTTTGCTGCTAATAAATTTTACTGTTTTGTTGGACGGTTTGCAGTGAAAGCATTGTCTGTTGGGCATTTGGTGCAATTTTATAATGAGTACTGTGAACATATTATATAAAAGAGAGCAAATTCACTCGTCGATACGTATATCGATCCAAACATGTGATAGTTCCCCGTGGAATTTTTCGAATTCATTGACATGTACTGGAAGTTGCTTTGTTGTGAAATCCTATTTGCAGTTAATTGGATTTCTCGCACCCTGTTACCGGTTGTACGAAAGTAGCTACAGTAGAACATTTTGCATAGAAGGACCAGCTCTGTTAATGCCTGTGTGAAATCATGGTCCCTATGTGTCCCTATGAGGATCAGTACTTGCTGCTTACTATTCACTTAGTTTAGACCAAATACTATTTAACTTTGTGTCTTTTGTAGGGTTGGTTAGCTGTAAGCTCAAGCCTAAATCCGTTGGGAGGAACAACGCAACCAACTGGGAACGATGCTTTGCGCCAACCTGATGGTCAAGCTTGCTTGGTTTGTGCTTTGAAGGGGGACAATGGTCAAAAATGAAATTTTAACGGATGATAGACCACAGCAAAACATATGATTTCCCATCAACATTATAACAAAAGCTTGTTTAGTTCTGAAGATATTTGCTCTCAAAGTCTAGCAGCTACCATCCTGATTTTTCATGATGTCATTGGAGTTAGCTGCCAAGCATTGCTGCTTCCTAAGTACACCACAAAACCTTATCTTATTTTTTTCGTTGGATCTTAAACATATTGCTTAGGTTTATGATGATATGAAAGAGACACCCCTTTACAATATTTCAATGTGGAGTATTTTGGAAACAAAATGTAGATAATTTGAGTATGACACCAGTGACATCATGCATAATTAGCAGCAAGATGGTAGCTACTGGACTTTGGGACTAAATATCTCTGGAACTACACAAGCTTTTGTCATAGATAAAAACTGTGTGTCACATTTTGTTGATCTCTATCATCTGCTAAAATTTCATTTTTTATCATTGTTCCCCTTTAATTTTGTATGAGCTGTGTATGAGCTGTGTACAGTTAACCAGTTTTTCTTGTAAATTCCTGGCAAAGGATGTTAGTAAAAACAGGACTGCTCCCCAGAACTACTTAAGACTTTTGGTAACTTTTTTTTTGGACTCCCGCTTTAGCGGGAGAGTCCTATAAAATCAGATCTGTCCATCCTTCCGTCCGTCTGCCACCAACGCACTGTGGAAGCTTTGGGAGGACATAGTATTGGAGGACAGTACCTTCAGCCTCTGAAGTTATGTGCCCATGTTTTGCTCACATTCTGGTCGAGCATTATCTGTTGCCGCAAACATCTGATACGCTGGTGTAGGTGTGGAACGCTGAATAGGTCTTTTTAGGCAAACAGCTAATGTGCTGGTGTAGGTGTGACACGCTGAATAGATCTTTTTAGGCTGAAACACTGTTCACCCCTCTAAATGATCTTTTTATGAGAACTGTACGTTAAATGTTTAGCAAGTATGCGTCGCATTTTTGATGTGTGTATATTTTGATATGGATGATGTTTTGCTTGTGCAACATGATCAGGAGCGGAACATAGGAAACGCCAGTGACGGAGCATGGTGTGGTGCACTTTTGAAATTTATTTTCACCTAAATCTGTCCATAAAGTACTGTAGTTAGCTAGATTTTAGCTGCTATTGGCTATTGCCATCAGTCTCGATGATTTCTCCACTTCACTCTAACCAACCCTCAAAGTCATCCATAGTTTGTGTCATTTTTCAGGTGAAACTACCGTAATGCTTCGATTAAACGCCCCCTTCTTTTAAACGCCCCCTCGAATAAACGCCTCCCTTTTTTCAGGAGATTTTTCAATTAATGCCCCCCTCTATTTAACGCCCCCCTCGAGTAGACGCCCCCCTCTAGAGGGGCGTTTATTCGAGATACACTGATAACACATGCAAAACAACTATCACCACTACATTTTTACCTCAGTTTTGTGGCTTTTTTCTACAATTATATGGAAATATGAAAAGGATGATGTTTACGATGATTTTCACATGTAATCTGGTGTATATTTCATTGATATATAAAGTTTATACGGAAGAAAAAAAAGAAGAATGTCATAAAAATGTAATAGACGCCCCCCTCTTTTAAACGCCCCCTCGAATAGACGCCCCCCCTAAAAGTCCAAAAATTAAATAAACGCCCCGGGCGTTTAATCGAAGCATTACGGTATATGTCCCATGTCGTTATGCTTCCTGTCCTTTCATGGATGGAGTTGTTCTCTGTCTATATAGGGGTGGCAGCAAGTCTTACCTGTCACTTTCTGGGGTATTGCTCTCCTCTATGCATCGCTGACACCCGATGCTGCATTGTTCATTACACGTGGTGCTTTCTCCATCAATCATGCCTATCATGAACCAGCAGCGAAGAACCCATTAGCTACGATGCTGCCGTCTTGTATGTGGTTAGTAGTTGTAAGTAGTGGAGAAAAAACTGAATTGTTTTGTCCAAGAGAAGAAAAAGAACGGACATACGCACGATAGTAATTATCAAAAATAGAAACATGGGTTTCTGCTCATTAGTCTTTGTTTCAAACCCTTGAAAGAGAGACAGTTGCTGTCTACTAGTGGCTAAAGGTTAGGAAGAGGTGGACCGAGCTTGAGACTGGTGAATGAGGTTAGTAAGTGTTTACAAAGATGGGATGAGCTATGACTTGCATGGAAAGAATATTCGTTATCATTACTTTAGATTTCTTCTTCCCGATCATTTTATCTTCATCTGCAGGAAGAATGAAAGTGACAATCCCTGACCCTGAGACAAGCTCCGTTCTTCCCTAAATATAATCATCCCATTGGGGCCTAGTCCTTTGACTGAATGGCGCTATACTGCCTAGCTCATAGGATGACTACGTATTTCACTGTTTTAGCCGATTTAAAATTATACGTTGCTTACATACTGGTGAAGTAGCTATTATTCCATTTTTATTTGAGTGTATTCACCTGGAAACTCAACCTGTTATCCTGAGATGTTTGACCATGTATGCACACTTTATCCTGAGATGTCTGGCCATGTATGCACACTTTTTTATTACTTGTGAAGTTTCATTGCTTTATTCTTTTTTGCATTTACATCATTGTAATTTCATTGCTTGCAGGATATGGTTGTTTCATCACCTGCGATTCTAGCCTCGTTCTTTACAGTCCATTTGAACTCAACAAAGACTGATTTAGGCAGGACTGATGAAGCTTTCACCGTATGGGAAGAGGTGTGTTTTTGTCATTTATCTTTCATCTGCTGTTTTATCAGTCATTTATTTGTGTAAAGAGTAATTCAAGGAAAGCCAAGGGGTGTGCGAAAATAATTTCAGCAATAACGAATTTAGTAAGTGCAATTCTTTAGCATAAATATTTCTGGATCAGAGGGTTTCTGTTCCAGGTACTTGAAAGGAACAGGATCTGATAGGTTCGTAAAAAAAGCGTAAATTTCGCAAATTTTACATAGGAATAAAGAACATGCTTCCCTGTATTCGTTTGCCTGTGAATTTTTTATCCTCATCTGTTGCTGCTGTCAAGATATAAGCGTTTTTCCCGCTATCTTCGAGTTCTTTTATACACTAGAAACTCGAAGCCCCTTCTTTGCCTTCCTGGCATACGTAGCTTGTCCGCTGTGCGTTGGATCCGCGGACTCCAATTCCTACCAAGAATGACTTTCCTGACACTACGTGTTGTTTTGCTCTACCTCAGTCTAAGAATTAGTCAACAAGAGGACGACGCAAGCTATGTATAACCAGCACCTATATAATTCAATGATGGAAGCAGAACTTCGTGGGTCGCAAATGGAAAAATATTTTTTCAAGAGCTCAAGGTTACGTTCAAATGTGGTACGAAAGTCTGGAAATGATGCAAGATTTCTCAGTAGCCCCATAGCATAACATGCTACTCCAACGTATCAAGGAAGCCACCTGTCTGGGAAAACTAACTTCCACTATCACTATGGCCTTGAATTTTAGGCCACTTATTCTTGTCCGGAAATGAAGGCAGAAGTTTCAAATTTGATCTAACAGGCGGCCGGATCCGCAAATTACGCGCATTTGAAATTTGCTGACCGTCAATGCAGTTTTCCACAGGAACCAATGCAAGAAAAATTGATTTGGCAAAAAACGCTCGACAATAGCATAGCGTCCTCCCTCCCCCACCCCCACCCCCCGCAGGAAGATGGGGGCCGGGGAATAAAATTTTGAGCCTAGGGGGAACCACTTTTAACCCTATTTTGCATGGGGGAGGTAAAAATTACCCCCCAAAAGTTTTTTTGAAACATCAAAAGATTGAGGCAGAGGCAAAAGATTACGCCCTCTGAACCAAATTTATCAATGCACATTGTGAGCAAATTTCATGCATATAGCTTGCTTACTTCCGGAGATATTCAAATTTTGTGAGAGCCGATTGGAGCAAAACTGCAATTTCCCTATTACAA
>JAOBRC010481344.1:0-11718 GCA_027575255.1 Scolionema suvaense
AAATGCATCCTTATTTTAAATCACTAATGGCGATGGCGGTGAGATATTCTTAGGCTTGGAAGTAAAGAAAGTTTCTGGTGACTTTGGAAAACACATTCTGAACCTGGGGTACCAAACTATAGAATTCGTTACATATTGGCTTTTTATTACTATTGCTCAATTTGCTATGTGCAGCTAAGAGGCAAGGGGATTAGGGCACACATTCGTATCATCCTCCGAGAATGCAGCAGGTATGCATGACTTCAGCACCAAGAATGAAGTCTTCCAATCATTAAGTGAACACGTTGCTTTGTACCAAGCAGCAATACTCAATAAAATTCTGAGGATCAATTTCTTTAAGAACTTGTCTGCCATAATGCAGCACAACTTGAAAAGCATTCAAACACATGCCAGAGCCTACAAAGCTAATTTAGTTTGATAAAATTAGAATGTACAAAAACTAAGTTGAAAAAAAACACAGCGAGCGGTAAACAAAACCTACTGTATATATCATTCAATAGATCGATCTGTCAAGCTTGTCAAATACTGAAACAGAACTAATGCTTCTGAGCACGTTTTTCACTACTTCAGCAGAGCCACAAGCCACAAGCTATTGCTTATGAACAGAGGTGTAAGTTTCAAGTAACAAGAGTTAAAGGAAAACTAATGGGTGCGCAAATAATTTTTTGATAGAGAAGATAATGATAAGAAAATGCCATCAGGCCATGACAACTTAATAATCTGATATGCGTATACAGTCGAAAAGCAACGCGGCAAAAATGAGCAGAAAAACATGAGGGTGGCATTTCATAGATTGTTCTTAGGAATCCATCCTACAACATCCTGCATGTCTAAATGCTATTTCACTGGTCAGAATGACCATAATTTGATGCCCGTTTTTTATAAAGACAAGGTGTGAAACCAATGACAAAGACAACATTGCTGGTCATTCACTTGATTAGTGTTACTTTTTTTCCTTTTCTTACATAATTCTCCAAATTAAAAATGCTTGATATGGTAGTAACGCTTCATCTTGAAGATTGGTTCACATTGTTAACCCTTAGACTCCGCTATGTCTGAAAAAATGACCTGATAATTTTTGACGTTTTTGCTAAGTTTGAAATGCCATAACTCCTGAACCATAGTACCTAGAGCAACAAACTTGGTGCCAATCGATTTGTAATTGTCTGTTCTTTAAAACAGCACGCTATCTTGACTTTTCATTTTCAACAGGTGAGCCTGTATGGCGCGCTAAAGGTGACCCAGTACCCAGAACGCCAAAAGGCGTCGTTCGGGCTCAAAGGCTTAACAGAGAGGCCCTGAACCGGTTCTGCAGAGTTGCTGTCAACAAAAATCGTTCCATAACTTGCTTTTAGGATGCTTTCGTCAGAAAATGCTGTTTGGCAGAGTTTACTGTCAAATTGAGGTTAGGCTGGTGTTTTGTTAACCCTTAGACTCCGCAATATCTGAAAAAATGACCTGATAATTTTTGACGTTTTTGCTAAGTTTGAAATGCCATAACTCCTGAACCGTAGTACCTAGAGCAGCGAACTTGGTGCCGATCGATGCGTAATTGTCTGTTCTTTAAAAAAGCCAGGAATTTTGGCCTTTCATTTTCAACAGACGAGCCTCTATGGCGCGCCAAAGGTGACCCAGTATCCAGAACGCCAAAAGGCGTCGTTCAGGCTCAAAAGGGTTAACACCTAGTTCAAACCTCTTTCATAGCCATGGATCGCCTTTCAGCTGGAACCACCATTTTAGATTCATACAAAGAGTCAACACTGCTGCCACCGGTTCTAGTGGAAAATTGTCACAAGGTGTAATCAAACAAGCAATATCTTCTCATCTAAGGTTCCGTCCTGCAACGTCAACCGCTGGAATCCATAAGGGTGCATGTGTGCATTAAAGATGGCAGTTTAATGGCAGGCCTTTTCATGAGATTTTCATTAGGCGTGCGATCTATCGCACACGCAAAATACGAGAAGGTCTGTTTGGGCGTGCGACATGGGATGGGTGATGCTATTCGGGGCATATAGTTCTTCGGAGGGAGAATTATTTAATTGAAAAGCGGGGTTGCAAACTGTCAGAAGCTGGGGAACGCTAGGCAAAGGTCTTCACCTGCTGAGGAACCCCACCCTGTAGTGGACACAATGTGCTGCGAGTAGCCATCTCCCCACGGAGATATTCGCCACTGACGATGCAACTGCTACTCCTCAAGAATTTTTTGACCTAGCCACAACAGTTTTTTCTTCACTTCTAGTTCAGCATTAATATACAAATGAGTTCTGCGCATGACAGTATTGGCGTGTTGAGCTGGCTCATTACAATTCTGACTGACGGAAGCATATGCAAGATGAGGGGATCGAATGGGAAAACCATATCAGCGAATTGGTACAGTGTCAGAACAAGTCAATAGAAACCATTGCGTTTAACAACCACAACACAGTCTCTGCCAGGAACGAACGTAAAACTGATTACTGCATTGAGAAACGACACACGAAAAGCAGAAGTTGGAGAAATTTAGGCGAGCGATCAGCATTGTTGGCGAGCGGCCTAGCGATCGAGAGTTGCACACCTAGATCAGTTTAGGCGTGTGCCAGCGCATGCGCGTGCGATCGCACGCCTCTCATGAAAAGGCCTGAATGGGGGGCGCTATCATAGAGGTACTGGCATCTAGTATTCATTGTACTGTACAAGAGGTAAAAAGTAAAAGGAAATAATGCAGATATAGCTCCATAAAATGCATCAACATGGCACAAGTTTTTAGATGCCGGTGCTTACGCATATCAGACTATCAACTAAAAATGGTTTCAGCACAAATTTTATGGCCGGTGCCGTGCCTCTAAGATGGCAACAAGAGTAGCGTAGACACGACACTGAATTAGTTGATGCTAGGGTACTAAGACAAATGCCAGCAGTACTAAGATGAATATAAGAGCCCATAGTCCAGCCAGCCACTCTGATATGATGAAGAGAGCACAAAACATTAACTTTCATGAAAGAGTCTTTCATCAAACTTTTTTGTGCATATGTGAGTACAATACCACAAAGAGTGACAGGTAAGGCCAGCCACTCTCCCCATATTGACAGGGAACAACTCTGTTGATGAAAGGACAGAGGCATTACGACATGCGACCTTGTTACAGCTGAAAAAATGATACAAGCTAAGGATGACTTTGAGGATTAGCAGGAGGATAGTGTAGAGAAATCACAACGAAACTGATGACAATAGCTAATAGCAGCTAAAATTATCAGACCATAAGTAGATCTGAAAATTCATTTATACGAAGTGGAAGCCACCTATGCACCAGGACTTGCGACCTATGTTCTATGGCACCAACACTCAGGATTACACGAGTGAACAACCAAATCCAATAATAATTTATAATTCAATATATACAGTGACATTATTGCAATCACCAGAGCATCCAAAGATCAGAACACACACGTACACACATTAGGATCTTTACCATTATAAGCAACAACTGACTTGACTGCGAGATTATACACCTTACTCACAAACCCATGGAAAGGCCTTAACATGATGCACTTCAGGCTCATTAAACCTCCTCAGCAAGCCATACTCTTTCCTAAATGGAAGATGGAGCTGCACTCAGAATGCACGAAGTGGACACAAAAATTCACAGGTCTTGTGACAACAACTACAACACTACAACCAATCAAACAACACAGAAGAAAGGGGCAACAAGGAATTGAGAGTATTTGATGTACCATTGTACAAAAATCTGCAGGCAAAATTTGTTATTTAAATATATCCCACTAAATATAATTATTCCAAAACTTTTAGACTCTATTTCTTTATATAAATCATAATATTTACCAAAAGCAACACACTGAAAGCAAGCACTTTATAAATAAAATTACTATTCACCAATAATTTACTCCCTTTAAAAATAATGCTTGCATATAAATATGAAACCTCCATCTAATCAGCACACAAAAATAAAACAAGAAACCTGTTCACACAATTTCAAACAACCATGCAAAGTGAATAAAAGGTATGAGTGGCATTATACCTCATATGACCACAAAGCCCATACCAAACAAATATAAGAATTAACGACCTAGTTTTATAAAAAATGAAACTGCCAACGCTGAGTCCACAGTGAAAAACAAAATGGTTTGCTTTTATATAGTAAATTTGTGATTCACTACTAGACCTATCTACACATTTTCATGAATTCGTACTGACCTTAAACTACAAGAAAGTTCTGTCAATCATTATTTGTTTAATAAGCATCTGTGTTTAATCATGGTCAAAAACATAGCATAGCTAAATAGTGTCTAGCAGAAATGACATACAATTGA
This sequence comes from Scolionema suvaense, assembly GCA_027575255.1. NCBI lineage: Eukaryota > Metazoa > Cnidaria > Hydrozoa > Limnomedusae > Olindiidae > Scolionema > Scolionema suvaense. The sequence continues at coordinate 4,309 of JAOBRC010481344.1, forward strand.
TGAACAATGTCAAAATTTCTCATTGCCTACTACAAGCAAAGAGGACTTAGACCAGGATACAGCAGCATCCAATATATCATGTACAAAGGACGCTAAATCAGCCATGTCGTAAGATCATTAATATCTTTCTTTCTCACAATACATGATAGTTTTTCACCTAAACTATCAAACACAGTGCATGTAGCTGACTCGTCATCAGGTAGCAGAAGATCTTCTAATTTTAATTTAATTTCAGTAGGAGGATCTTCATCAAGAAATTCCCAGTGCCTTCTAATCTCATCCCTCTTTTTGTCAAGTACTTCAATCAGGCGTATACCATTCAAAGATGAGAATGTGTAACCAAAGTCATTCACAACACTTGACACTCTGCCTGTTACCCTGAAAAATAAGAGAATACTACTTGATAATTGGAATTAGGCAGTCAGTGTGCAGTTTTAGAGGCCAAATATTGAAGTTCATCTATCTATTACCCTCAAGGCATATCACAAAGTCAACACATGTCCACCACAAATTTGAGTTATTAAAAGTTAATAAGCTTCATATGACGCAGTTCTACAGAAAATATAAAGAAAACTCTTCAAAAATGTTTACGACGGACACTTGATTTTTGAACAGAAAAGGCCGTGTTTCACCATTTACTAGATATACGTCACCACAGCCTTCTGGACTATCAAGGCCAACCCCACAATATAGCCACATATTATGGCGTTACCACTAGGCAACTTCATAAAAAACATTTTGAAAAGTTCTAAGTGAACTTTAAAGACTCATAAAACCATAGTACATGATAGTACATGATATGGTGACTCTGGCAATTGTTAGCCTGCAACTTTGTAACATATATGAGAAAGAAGTTAAAACGATTTGAGAATATAAAAAAAGACTATTTGCACATCTTGATCACCTCCCAGCAAATTGCCCATGCATAACAAATTCTGATGGCGTTTTATGCAGTCGCTAACATAGATTGAATGCATATCAGTGTAGGATAAAGACAGAAGCATTTAAATGTTCCCTTTTTACACATTATATCTTCTTAGTGGCATACAATATAGTAAGCTGCAATGTCCTCTTTGATGCGCCAGTGAAGGTACGTAGAATAGACCACCTTTGAATTACGATTTTCATTACTAACCGTGCTGCATGTTCAATATGAAAGAGGGGCCAGGTGTGTAAGAACTTTCCTGAAGGTGAATCAAACAATATTGGCTGCTCACCTGTGGTATGGATCTCCATAAGGGAGGACAGAATTGATCAGTTTATCGTATTTCCCCTATTGCGAAACATGTTGAGAGCTTGGAAGAGACAGAAACTTAAAGCAATGTACCGGTCTAAATGATTTTTGGTGCGGTAATAGAGCCTTCCACAACATGACTGTAGCCTTTTATTCAAAGAGAAAACGTTTTTAGCTCCAGAGATATCTGCTTTCAAAGTCATGAAGAATTTCGGCTAGCTACCATTTTGCTTCTGAACAGTAATTATGCATAATGTATGGTCAGACCAAATGGAACCATCTAATCTTATATACATCTAAATTTTGTTTGATCAAAACGAAAGGTGTAATATGTCGTTCATGAGAGACAGTGAAAAATATCAAACATTGAAGTATCATTGAAGAAAAACACTAAAGCTTTCCACTCTAATAAAAACAAGTGCTCATGTTTTTTCAAGATCTACTGCCACAGTGAATTTTGTTTTAGTGCGGTATATATATTGCTTAAAAATTAGCGAGCTTCAGTTTATCTGGGTGGGTAGCTAACATAGCAGATCTAGTTAGTCACTATTGTCTTAGCTTCGCCACTCTCTGAAGACAGTTAATACTTGCAGCTCGTTTTTCTAGTTCAGCAGTTGGTTCAAGACAAAGCGCACTGGCAGCTCAGGTTAACTGAAGATGCTTTATAATACATATACAACTCTTTTTATTCACTGGACTGACAGTGTTTCATGTGGAAAATAGCCTGTCATTGTTGGCTGCATGAGCTGACTTAAGGCCTGCTTGCTGATGTGCAAGTTGCATGACTACTTCATACAATCACCTGATGAACTAGCCAGCTCAGTTTAACCTTGTAACAAGTTCCATCAGTCATTTGCTATTGAAGATTTTGTAAGCTGCCGTGACTATGCATTACAGTATCTACTGGCCTTGCTCGCAGTACGCAGTCAAGTAGGAGGTCTATTGTGGATGACAAAAAAGTGTCAAATGTAGGCCATCTTTGGTTTGACGAGCAAATAACATGATGAGAATCATGAACAACACAACCTAACGTTTAGGATTTGGAGTAAGGAGAAACATTCTCCGGAAGATGATAAACACCTCCCCCTTTTTTCAGGGTAATGCAGATCTGTCAATGACGAGGACAGAAGAAAAGAACCAAATAACAAAAAAGAGAAAGTGACCAAGAGTTCCATTGAGCACGAAAGTTGCCATGCGCCAGAGTAAGCACAGTATCTGTGTAAAAGACCTGAGCGTGATCAGTGACATAAACAGGGCGACCATCTGGGTGCCAGACCTTGAGACTCTGGCTGCGGCTTTAAACATGTTTTACAAGCCCAACACTCACCCTACCCAGATGGTCAGTCATTCCATGTGGAGCCCGACTACGGGCGCACTCACACACTCACACAAGACGAAAAACAAACAAACAAAACAAAAAAAATGAAAAAGGAAAAAACAAAAAAATATACAATCCCCCCGAAGTACAAAAAAAAAAATCCATAATAGAAAATAAATAAATAACCAACACTCGTTTATAAACAATTTCAAAAAATAGCAATTACTTATTTTATTATGTACAATTCTTGACACCAAACAGGGAGTATAACACATCCGGACTAACAAATGTGCTCAGTCTACATGCACGTAGAAAAGTAAATAGGAGGTGCCGTTATGAAGGTTGGACATATTAGCTTTGGTGACGCCAGCGTCATTGCACAGCAGCCAATTACCAGCCTTGGGACAGTCCACATAAGTCCAGTAATGCCCACCAGTCTATTCAGAACCTGAGTGGTTAATGGTTGTAACTAGATGAAATGTCCTGGCAAAGGAGATACCATCCTCAACGCCAACTGGAAGATGAAGGATGGACCGGCGAGCAAACAAGCACGAAACAGGTCTAGTATCTTTGGTGATAGTAGCGCCTTGGCCTCTGTACCGTTTCAAGTGCAGTACAAGAACTTTGCCAGTGTTGACGATTAGGGTCGCCTTCGTGCTGGAACGCAAACACTGGCAGAGAGGGCACAGCCAAGAGTTGGGGCCTGACAGTACCTCGGGCTGTAGGAATAGGTCTAAGGATGATGCAACAAGCTCTTCAACAGGGAGTGACATGATATCGCACTTTTCCTCGGATGAAGAAAGTGCCAAACAAGTGTTGCATAGAACATTGCTGCATACGGTCGAACTTACCATGCCAGTTATCAGTGCAGAGGCACCTTTCAAGTCGTCTAAAACGAGTTGAAGTACCTCAGCAGCATCTTGTTGAGCGTTGAAATCGAAGTTTCGGTTATGGCGAAGAGATATGGACTTGGATATAGCTCAGAGAAAGTGGCAATAGGAAATGGCTCTTTCTTACAACCACAAATTAAAAAAGGTGCCCATACTTTTACATGCTGCTTGCGAACAAATAGTGACATTGGTCCGACAATTTATCAGTTTTTTAAAAATGCTTTTCTATAAGCATCTTTATACTCGACTTTAGCCAAATGCTACCAAGCACCTTTTCCAGCCACAGTTAATAAAATACTTCACCTAAAAGCTCTATGATTGTAACACTACTATCACAGAAGTGACTCTTTCTTCCGAAGTTAATTAATATCTTCCCATCTCACGGTAAGTTCCCTGGCATATAAATCTTGTCAGTAGACAGAGGTATATTCGCTGGTTATAGTATACACATAGACAGAAAAAGACGAATTGCAAGCAAATGAAAGTTCTGATTCGAATACATGTATACGTGTATATGGTCTTTCATTTCAAAGGACCATAAGAATATCTGAGCCTGAACCTGAAAATCCATAATGTTCATAAAAAAAACAAAACATGTCTTTCTTGTTTGAGGGAAAGGAAGATAGTTATTCATATAAGAAGCTATGCAAGATCAACAAACCAGGTCAAGGTTATCTCTCTTCGTACCATTTAAATTTTGCTGAGAGTAAAACCAGCAACAATGTGCCTTTGCATCATAAACTTGCTGTTTGACACGTATTTATTTTTAATTAAAGGAGAACTAATGACAATGTTATAAGTTGATCTCAAATCAAAGAGAGCCATATGTAAAAATAATTGCCGGCTTCTGTTTAGTTTCCAAGCCTTCTGTCGTTCTAAATCCAACCATTCAGGTAGCCTATTTTCCTGCTACGCTCGCTGACATTAGTGCTTCCCGCCAACGAAGAAGAAAGTCTGGATACTAAATCCGCTATGATGGCTGTGATGTCAACATAGCACTACGCATCGCTTGGCACACTCTTGCTCTCTTGTACAGGAGGTACAATTTAGCTCCAGGTCAAGTAGAAAGATGTTCTAAATGCAAATATCAAATGGATCGTTGATCAATTTCTTGGCTTCCTTGCTGATTACTTCACAATGGGGAGAACAGAATGTCCACTTCTAGAACAAAATTGCGCTGCCAAGTGATCACATTGTGAACGAGTGTCGCATGTTTACTTTCGTTGCCATGAAAGTGTGGTTACTGAAAGGAAAACAATAGGCCATACAGCACACAGAGCCAATGAAACTGGTTTTAATTGTTTTCAGAAGACACGTGGTTTGAATATTTTGGAAGCTCTCTCTGGATAGAATCCACACCAATTACTTTTGGAGGCGCTTAGCAATGCAGTGCTTCAAAAGTGCAGATTTTGATGATGGCTAGGGAGTAGTAGATGACGGCACGGATTTAACCCGACAAATGTATTGTCTGAATACTTCAAGACCACTTATTAAATACTCTGGTGCGAGGCGCTAGGACCATAACTTGTTGATAAAAGAGGAGCGAAAGGAAAGTTTTACCTCGCTAGCTTGCCACATCTGCAACCACTGTATCGTCAGGCAAACTTTTTACGAACTAGAGAATGCTTCGTCGACGGACATTGTGCAAGATTTCATGGTGACCTGGGCTGCCATATCTTCCAAGACAGAAGGCCTTCTGAGCAAAGCAGCTCTATCTGATCTGAAGTTGTGGCTTGACAGCTGACAAGTACCTCTCAGATTCAATTTTATTGACTTCCTTTTCTTACAATCAATGTGTTGTGACGTAGGGGCAGCACTTCGAGTAAGGCCAGCTGACTGGTGCTTAAATTGGCCAGAAAAAGTGCTGCCTATAAATTTGTAGTTACTCAAGTCAATGAAAAAAGAATGGTTTTATACCTAGCACCTTATAAGAGCATAGCCACTATAGAGCTAGGAGTATGATAAATGTAAATGTAAACAAATAGAAACCGATACCTTTGATGTTTACACATTCAGTTACTAAGATGTTTCTGCATAAAATAAAGTGTAACTCAACAAAGCCTTCAGAAAAGCAACTTTGTTGCATCAAGACCTTTGAAGTCAAACTGCAGAATTCATGTTGTCAGGATACATGCCCATAAAACACACGTTAACATTTGAACTTTGGAATGTTCAGGCAGGTTCCAACATGTATAATATCAGCAGAGTCGAATCCACGATCCAACAAGAACAAGGGAAAATTCACTAAAAACAAGCTTTGCCAAATTTTTAAGCATCACCTAAGCATCAGCCCAGCCTTAACTTCATCTGGTAGCTTAGAAATTTTGCTGTCAAGAGCTGCATTGTTACTGCTTGATTGGTTCTGCTTTTGTTAACTTGAATACTCAATCCTTTTTTTAATGGAAACAGGACAAATATGCCTAATTGACAAGATATTAGATGTAGTTTGAAAAGCCAGTATAACAACATATCGAAGCACCATCAAGAGGTTTTTGTTCAGGAGTAAACTGAAGCTTCTCCAAGATCGCAACTCTACTTCTGCGATCGCAAAGCTCATGGGCAATACTTTTCTCCTTTTTCTCTAAATTAGTTACTTTCGGAGATAACCCTTCGTGCTTTGCAGCTCTGTATCATTGCAGATAGCAGGTGTAGATCCTACAGATCCGTTAGATTGATATTTTCACCAAGAAATACTGGCTGAAAAACTTAAGAGAAATCAGTTTGCACATTAACACTAACAGACATGCCAGTCGTTTCCTGAACAATCAATTCAGAAAAAAGATCAAAGCAAAATAAAGGCATTTGAGTATTTTCGGCATTTACTACAAGCTGCAATGAGGGACTAACATAGACGCATATGGGAGCCTTTCTTGAATAAGTATCGTTTGACCAAGAAACACATGGTGGAGTGCAGGCTTCCTTCACTTGAAGAGTTGGAAACCACAGGTGTATTAGTCAGGCTTAAGGTGGGCAGTGCATGTGGGAATAGCAAATGAAATTCTTGGGTTGAATAAGAGAACCCATCCTTTCTACCTGACGCTTACTTAGCCTGAGTTAGCAGTGCGCTTCAGAAGAAATCAGAAAAGTGCCATCGTGATTGAGAACCGGCAGAGTTGTAAAACATACTGTCTGCAGAACATTCAATGTGATGCATGCAATTTCAAACTACAAGTCTCAGATCTGTGTTAACAACAAGAGGGGTATAGAGTCAATAGGCCGAGAACAATCGGCGAACTAATCAACTTATTTCATTTCTTCAGTCATTCAACAAAATGCTTCAGTAAAGTGAGTACAGCTCCCCATAAACGACAACGATCCACACAGTCTTGAAATCATCCTAAAATAGAACTCTCTAGACATTGGATGTGCAATTTTCAACACACCTAGCCTTTTTCTCAAGAACGCGCATACAACGGATACTTGTGAAAGACGTAAGTCAAAAGAGGTCTATTTCAGCACATAACGTCATGTAACTTATTTGGTACTGGCGTATTGATTTCAGGAACATTGAAATATTGCATCTGATACAATTAAAGGAAACCCGAGGAAATTTTTCAAGTGTCCCTAAATCAACTGTTACCAGCATGAAAATGATGTCGAAACTGAAGACTCAGTCATTTCATTCATTCTTACGTAAGATTTCAGAGGAATTTTATATTTACCTTTACACCCTTGCCGAAAGTTGTGACGCATATTCGTGACATGAAAATCCATTCAACATGAAAGGAATTAACTGGCTAATTGATTCTAGTGAGCGAAAGTAATTACCTGGTTAATTGATTCTAGCGCGCTTCGGCTTTAGTCGCAATTGTCGTTATTCTAATTACTGTCATTAGCCACGATTACATTAGTGACGTAAAAATTGTGGTTTGTGTCTGCTGCTGCCACGAGTTCCTAGTTGAAAAAGAGCGATTTTCTCGAGAACAAATTATTAAGGAGTAGAAGTATTACTGTCATCTTACATATTT
>JAOBRC010481455.1:0-11717 GCA_027575255.1 Scolionema suvaense
GCAAGAGACACGCTGCCAAGATCAGCAGGCACGTCATGTAACAGCATCAACACTCTAGTGCACAAAGTGGTATGACGTCATGTAACGACGGGAAACAAAAAACATATTTGAAAACACATTATTTATAAATATTTATGATAATTTAAACACGACTAGGATTTGAAATCTACAGCAGAATAAATGAAGATATATATATATTTTTATGACCACACAGTGAATACACAGTTAGCTTAGAAAAAAATTGATTTTTCATTTAAGCTAATATTGAGTCTATTCGTACTGATAGCAAGGTCTGATAAAGAAAAACGCTACAAGCAAGAAACAAACGAAGTTACCAAGTAGAAATGAAAGATCATCAATAGCTGAAGGTATCTCTAGTACATATAACGTCCACAGATTTGATGTATAAGATGTAATGTGGAAAACTACAACCGGGATTTTTCAGGTTAAGTCCTGTTCCAAGATATTTGCTACGTTTGTGTTTCAAAGAATGCGTACCGGTCTTTTTTAAAAAAACAACTAAAGAACGCCCTCATGTCAGGGACGATAAAAAATACTTTGCAAAGACTAGTATATTGGGCGTAAATTCAGTCAAAATTAGCTCCACTTAAAATGACATAAGCTAAGAATTTATTAAAGATTTAAAATCAATGTTTGAAAAAGGTCCAAACTTCCCCACGATTCTGCAGCAAGACCAACTCACCCAGTAGTTAGTACAGATACTAAACAGATAATTGTGAAATAAACTGACACTTACTTTATTGCATGAAAATTTCGCGGCATGAAAAGTTTAATTCTTCGTTTTTTTTTTCGTCAAAATTGCATTTCGCGGCATTTTAATTTCGCGGTTTTTCGGTCAAAATTGCATTTAGCAGCATTTTGATTTCGCGGTTCAGGCAAGAATTCAAATTTCCCTGCATTTCAATTTCGTGGCCTAAGTAAAAAGTGAAACCAGAAAAAACTTGCTTGTACCAAAATGGCGTATTTTTCACTTGTTTTTGACTCAATACAAACAAAGACAACTTTCTACGGTTTAAAACCCGGATTTGTGAAGTATTTTAATTTCGCAGTTGAGCTGAAAATGCGTTTTTCGCGGCATTTTCAGTTCGCAGTTTTTTTTAACTTAACCGCGAAGCTACGAAATTTCATGCCACAAAAATTTTCATGTAATAAAGTACACACAGCGATTAAATGCATAGCGCAATAAATACTTGACTTCTTTGTCCGCAAAAAACTACAGAAAATATATCTCTAGACTTACTCCCCATAACAAAGTCAGCTCACAGCGAAAATATGTCTCCCTATAATAAAACAACTTGTTACAAATTACACACTACTAGGTATATCGATGTAGAGTCGGCAGAGCTGGGCTTCACCTCTCGTCGGAAAACGTTCATTTCTTGTCAGATGACGCAGGCGGTGGGACTTGCTTTCCTATCCAATCCAAGTATGGCGGATTGCCATTATCGATCTAAAATAACATGATTAAAACAGGATCAACATCTGTCTGTAACAGCGTAAAAACGGACGAACCAAATTACTTACGATACTCCCAAAATACCACATTTCGCACTTCGCCACACGAAAGCACATTGAATCCCGTACATGGAAAGACGCTCACTTCCACGTGCAATTTTTTATTGCAGCCTCGATGATGGATAGTTTTCCTCCTGCTCAGGCGGCTCAATTGTTGCTTACATAGTCCTTATTGACCAAAGAGGAACGTGTAGAGATTTTAAAAACAGTTTTTCTTGGGCTTTCTTTAACTACGGTCTTTTTTCTTCTTCTACATTTTTACTTTAGGGCCAGTTTCAGACTGGTCAGGCTGGACTGTTGACAGATTCGAGTTTCACGTTGCTTATAAAAGGTCGCTCATAAAAAAAACATTTACATTCCAAATGACTCAACCTTCGTAAAGTTCACGGGCAAGAAATCAAATGAAAAATGAACTTTCGATTGTCCCATCGGATGATATTATTGGTATAGGCAAGACTGTTTATGACGTAACTTAGTCACGGGATTTATCGTAATAGGGCAGTTCCTGTGATGTCTATGGTTGCCTCAAATCGTCTACTGTAATGCGTCGACTAAACGCCCCCTTCTTCTAAACGCCCCCTTTTTCAGGAGATTTTTCAATAAACGCCCCCTCGAGTAGACGCCCCGTCTAGAGGGGCGTTTATTAGAGATACACTGATAACACATGTAAAACTACTATTACCACTACATCATTACCTCAGTTTTGTGGCTTTTTTTCGTATAAGTATATGGAAATACGAAAACGATGATATTTACGATGATTTTGACACGTAATCTGGTGTATATTTCATTGATACATAAAGTTTACATGAAAAAAAGAAGAATTTCATAAAAATGTAATAGACGCCCCCCTCTTCTTAACGCCCCCTCGAATAGAAGCCCCCCTAAAAAGTCCAAAAATTTAATAAACGCCCCGGGCGTTTAATCGAAGCATTACGGTACGCAGATTTTGAAGTACAATCTTGGAAGGTTGGATTCTTGTGAAGAACGCTGCGTGTTGAGTTTGCACACTTTTGTTTTGTCCGGGATTGTAGAAGAAACCGTGTATTGGATGCGTGTTTTATCATATCAAATAGCAAGATGTTAGTCTTCAGTGTTGTAAGCCTGATCTTATTTAACGGTCATCTCTGCTCCTGCTACTCAATAAAAAAACGATTATTTTACCCAGGAAAGCTGCCTTTTATGATTTGTTTTTTGTGCTATCAAGTGAGGGAAGAAATATTTGCAACAAGAACTTTTTGCGGAAAAAAATGTTTTCGGCAAAATTAATCGCAAATAGGCAATTTGCCAAAACAAAGAATTAAGTATTACATGAAATAAACAACTGACTGTTCTAGTTAGCAGCACCTAAAGCGGAATCTCCCTACCTCAAACTCTATAGGAACGGAAAAATCGTTCCAGATAGCGAATCTTTGATATAGAGATAAGAATTTCTTAGTAATCCACGTCCAAAGGATACAGACTTAAGATAGAGATAAGAATTTCTTAGTAATCCACGTCCAGAGGATACAGACTTTAGATAGAGAGTAGTCGAGACTCTTCTGCAAAAAATTCTTCCGACGAAAATTTCCTTTTAACGGTTAACATAACATGCCTTTATGACTACTCCAACATGGCAAGGAGTGTTCCACCCCCTCGGAAAACCGACTTCCACTATCTATGGCCTTGAAATTTATTCTCGTCTGTAAATGAGGAACAATTTCCAAATTTTGGTCCCATAGGTGGTCTGGTCTGCAAATTAAACGCATTTGAAATTTGCATACCGGCAATAAAGTTTTCCATAGGAACCAATACAAAAAAGTTTAATTTGGCGAAAAATGCTTAGCAATAGGAATTTCTGACAAAAAGTGATGTACTAAGGCTGGCAACATTGCGTGTTAATGGCAACACAAGCGAGATCTTCCGAAATTTCGATTTTTATAAGTCCCAAAATAAGGAAAAAATTCGGATTTACCACCGTTTTTTTGAACCCCCTGCAGCATAAATTTATTCAAATTAGATATTTTCTGAAAGAGCTTATTGAAAGCAATCATTTAATCCCCAAATCATTGAAAACAGTTGAACAGACGTGTAATATAAACCAAACAAGTCAAAGAATCGGCGGACTCCCGTAAACTTAATTGAGGATCTTCTTGTAAGAAAAGAAAAGAAAAAAATGAGACATAAACCACACATATAACAAACAACTGATGAAGCATTCTCGAAATATTTTGAAAAAACCCTGAAAATAGGCTACCTTGGCATAAATTACAACCCGCATCTTGAACAACATATTCCCAAGATTTATAAGGCATCGATCACAGCATGCAGTAACTTCCAAAAACTTTATTATGGGCATAGATTTTTGGGCAGGTTTTTCGACAATTTGGGCACAAACATTTTTGGAAAGCTCAAAACTTGGGTAAAGGTTTTTCAGTGTTTATCTGTCAAAACTCGATTGTACGCATACTTTCGACTTTTAAATCATGCTGTTTTTGATTCTGTTCTGATTATTTGTTAATACACTGTTATTTGTTGGTGTCAAAGTTTTACTTAACTGTTTTTAGATAAAGTGAAAGGGGTCTAATGAATGGAAAGAGTCGTTTCCCTTCACTTAAAATCACTTTTTAAGCAAGCAAAATACCAACATAAGAGTCATACAAAGCTCTTAAAAGTTAGTCTAAATCAGCAAACGGGTCCCAAATTTTGCGACGCCCATATTTTCGAAAGCTAATGAAACATATGTCATCCCTAAGATCCACCCCAAAAATGACATAAAAAGGATGGACCGTTTGACATATTTGGAAAAAAACTGAAAAGAGCCACTTTTGGACGTAACTTCCACCCACAAGCCGAACAAGGTTTGCTGAGCACACTCTCGTTTTTACAGGAAGCAGTGAAATTAATTTTGCTTTGAGCAAATCAAGAACTGTTTTTCACGGAAGGCTTAATTGAGAAAGAAGGAATTAATTGAGAGAATAAGTGAGCATGAGGCTGGGGTGGTGCTTAGCTGGTGCTTAGATATTTGATGAAATCGAGGCTGGTGGTGCTTATAGCGCTGGTGCTTATACAAAAAAAGTGTGTAGTTGGAAAAAACATGAAAAACACTATTTTTGCACGTAAATTGCCAAGTGCAAGCCAAACGAGAATTGCAGGAGATATGAGATTTTCAATGACATTACCCCTCTCTGAAAACGGCCACGTGACACTCCCCAGCTATAGATATGACGATCGAATTTGCACCAAAAGATAAGCAGTAAATGCTGTTGAGACTTTCAAAAATTTGTGGCAACAGCTTCAACCGCTTTTTTACAGTAAAAATGCTAGACAAGGGGGTTGGGGGTGGAACTGAGTTCACACATATGCAGCTAAATTAATGAGACGAACTATATAGTAACCGCAAACCGTGCCTGTGACGGATATTGTAGCTGTCTGATTTATACCCAGTGTGTGCGTGAGAGAATTTGAACAATAGCATATACATTTTCAAGTCAAACAGACCAAAAACCATAAGCAATACAAGAAATGCTTACCTTCATACTAATAACTTCAGCGACGTCATAAGAATGGTTCTCCCTAAAACAAAAAATAAGTCAACTTCATAATATTGTAAGTTCAATGAGTAATAAACTATATGAACAAAATACTAATAGCTCTTTTTCCAACACATTTCTCCATGAAGTTTCAGAAAGTGAATACGTTTTTTTACGTTCTGAGCGTAGAACTACTGAGCAGCTGACCTAACTATTTGCTGGATTGCGACATCATGTTTATCTTTTCTTGTATTGTTGCATTTTAGATTTGTATTGGTGCAATTTTGCATTCTTAAGATGTCTGCACAATTTCGAAGTTGCACACTGCTAAGTCAGTACCGCACTTGGCATGAGGGTCATTGTGTTATTTCTGTCCATATTTTAATTTGATGTGACATTCTCTTTGTTTATGTTCTTATTGTAAATGCGATAATTTGAATAAACACACAGACAAAATATACATAAAGGTGAATTTTACTTGGCAAATACTGCAGTGGAGGGAATTGTTCACAGCACCAAAATTATTCGCTTCAAGATAGTTGAACGGATGCAACTAAAACATTACACGCACGGCACATGCGCCAACGTGAAAAATAATCTGGAGGAAAGATAAGCAAAAAGCACTTTTAAAATTTGAAAAGAACTTTTGATGTCAACCAAGTATCAGTGAATATTTCATATTGCAAATAAATTGATTATACATCAAATGATAGGTGATCACATCTTATGTAGAAAAACACCTAAGTGTAGGTGGATATTTCTAGTCACTTTCTTAGGACGTAAGAAATGCATTTGCAAAAAGTCAATTTTTTCAGAAAGCAATATACAGTCTACATTCACCAGCTAGAACCATTTCACATGCACATTTTATGAGACAAGACAGAGGTATTTCTCTGCAAAGTGTGTGTATGCCTGAAAAATTCTTCCTGAGGAGCAAGTATCTGTTCTACTGCATGTATTTACAGCATTCTTAACAAAACAATATCTTGATACTTTCATATCAAACAAAGCTTTGCAAATGGAGTTTCTGAAACTCAATATCTTTGTAAAAACTGGCCGTAAGGAAAAGTGGCTAGAAAAAACTTGAACACTGAACACTGAATCGTCTCTCTTCAGTTGAAACGTATATCCAGCGCAGGAGCACTTTGCGCCACAACTGAATTCAGCGAACCAGAAAACATAGAGAATATGCATCACAGTGGAATTCCTGTAAATATGACCCCAGCTTCTACTACAAAAAATGCATTTTCTTGTGACTCTTTGCTTGCAATTCATAGAAAACATGAAATTCTTGTCATTTTGGTATTACTGTGATTCTGACCACTGGTTCAACAAGAAGGAATCCATTTGTTCACGACAGTTCGGTTATGATTCTGGTATAACACCAATTCCAGATTTAGGACAATGAAAGAAGTGTACATGCCCTGAAACTTGAACACAAAAATATTTAAGATTCGTTCTTCTTACCTTATAAATTTTGAGAGATCATCAATCCTGCTAGTTCTTGTCTTGATCATCTAAGAAATAAAAACATTACACTACAAAACTCCCCACATCGTATCTTCCACTGTCACAGTGCACTACAAAACTCCCACCTCGTATCTTCCAATGTCACATTGCACTGCAACACTCCCCACCTCATATCTTCCAATGTCACAGTGCACTACAAAACTCCCACCTCGAATCTTCCAATGTCACATTGCACTACAAAACTCCCATCTCGTATCTTCCAATGTCACATTGCACTACAAAACTCCCATCTCGTATCTTCCAATGTCACAATGACTACTTTCAAGTCTCTAATTGTAGGGGGTTTAATTACTACGGGTGGCACAGGCATTTCAGACTTTGTATTGATTCGGGGGTGACAATGAATAGGAGGGGTAGACTTTTTCATCAATAATTGTAATGGGGGGAGGGGCAGTGACTTGTTCCAGGACGGCGCAAGATGATCCCTATTGCCACCTTCCTCTCAGTCTCCTGTTCTGACTTCCATTTTTGCAACTTTTACCTCGTACAGTTTAAAGAAGGTTGTTTTGTTGAGGAAATACCCTGGTTTTCATACTGTTGCAAAAGCGCATGTATGTTCTTAAGTCTATCCATCCTGTTTTAATGCATAGCTTTCAGTCTGCTCATCCTCCACAAACGATGATCGATTCGGGAAAGAAAATTTGACAAGATGGTAATTACGACCGCCAGCCACCGTGGTGTAGTGCTGTGTTGATGACAAATACTTTTTCTTCCAAGCATACGTTTGCTTTTGGATGGACACCCACCCCCCCCCCGTTCATTTTTGTTCGTTTTCAAGGCTACCCTCTCCTCCATTCCATAGCGTACGTACTTTTCGAATGGCCCCTTAAAATGCTCATGAACTTTCAAGTATTCTGTTCTCTTGAATAATTCAGATTGAAAACAAAGATATAATTTACTGAATGGTTCCTTCATACTGGTGCTAAGTATCAGCTCCGTTTATTTCGGATTTTAGAATGGGAATGCATAATTCTCTCACTTTTCGTGCTGATAGCAAATCAGGAAGACTCTAGGAAAAAAACACATTTCACAAAAGCAACTATGATGCACATTTCACCAAAATAACAACAGGGAAAGACCCATACAAAGATTTTGGGACATAAGCTTTTCGGAGAGCAAAAATCTCAATCATCATAACTACACAAAATTATGGATGTTTCCACAATACGTTTTGTTTTTGTTTGATAATACTGACTGCTGGGCAAATTTAGAATTCAGAATTATACAAGATAGCAGTTGGTGTGTATGCCAACTTGATTTTAAAAAAAAGCAGCAACACATGATTAAACTATGCTCTGAAGAAGATCTTCTTACTCTGTGAAATTAAATTTTTTGAAAGTAAACATTCAGCTTTTTCTTCCTGAAATTTTCAAAATAGAACCTGCAGAGCCTGGGTTCAACATCAGTAAATACGATATTATGGGACTGGACTACATGGTCAGCAAGTTCTGACGTAAATTTAACAACCCAAAATGAAAATAAGTATCGAAGTCTATTAAAGCATGTTCTGGTTTGAAATCACGCATTTTTCAGTCAGCATGGATTTCCAACATCAAGTAAACGGCTAAAGATTGTCACCAATGAAGGTCACCACAAGTTTACTCCATTTGGTCACGTTCTCAGGAACTCAGGAAAGCATGTCCTTAGAAGTTCATATATATCATCATAGCTGGCAGGTATAAATATGGTTGAAGAAAAATAAAACTTTGAAATCCGAAACACAAATCCTAAAAGCTAATACGGGTAGGAATTCATCAAAACCTAGTACTGAGTGATCATGAAGGCATTAACAGAAAATGAACCTGCACGTCGAAGAATACATAAATGACATTCAACATGCTTTTTAATACTCTTTCATCGTGCAGATTGCCATGCTGGCAATCTCAGCTTGCTGCATGGCTAATTTTCTATCCTGAGCGTAAGATATTATCTTCTGTCTTTTAGTACCAGAGCACTGCATAAAATGCAGATTTCGATGAAACCAGCAATGATTGGAGGAATTCATGTGAACTCCACTAAGTCGATCAACTGTCACATGGCTACGGTGAATATTTACCATAAATACCATGTGGCTCCAAATCAGAAGCAATATCTAAGCGCTCTGGAGTGCTGTCATGGGAATACACAATGTTGATGCATAGATATGATCAGCTTTTTGCCTGAATTTTAAAAGCCAGCATGGTATTTAGTGACAAATATTCCTAGCTATTAGCTTTATTGGTGAACTCCTCAAATTTTTTTCCTGTTTGTCATTCCGTGAGTGAAACTGTGTTGGTGTGATAATTTCTGCAAAATATCAAGAAATTATGATTTTCGCGATTTTTGGACCCCATGTAAAATAGGTTTAAGATTGCCAACTGATGAAACAACATTTCTAGGCCTCTACTCACCGATCATTTCCTCATTTATGACCACACCTCAGCTTTTCCAACAACTGGTGAGGTAAACTAACTAATTGTCAAGCATGAAGATTCGCTCTACTTAAGCACATACTCATCAAACCTTCATTTTAGGGCTGGACATTGTCTAATGAAGAGACTACTATATTCGGACAAACTTTTGCCAATTTCGCAAATTTTGGCCTATTCACGAAAGTTTATCTTGTGAAAATATTTAGACATGTCGGCGCACAAAAGTTTACCTCACTAATTTTTTTCCAAAACACGATTTCACGAAAGTTTACTCCATCAACGTTCATTTCAGGTGGGGATAATGGACAATTAGGACCTTGCAAATTCCCAAAATGCTCTTTTTTTGAGATTTACTGATTCGCGTAAGTTTATCAAAACAATTTTGACCCCGCAAAAGTTTCTCTAAATAAAGCAGCAGACTCACCAATAGATATTCCTCATCAGAGTTAACTTTTCCTTCCCATTCATAACTAAAACAAAGACAGAGACATACAGTAGCATTCAAATTAGATCAATTGAGGAAATCAAGAACTTAAGGATCCATTGCACTCTTTAGGCCTATGAATGTGTGGCAGGCTTCTCCGGCCATTAGTCTTTTGTCTTCCAGCCCTTGGAATTCAGGTCGGCATTGAATGCGGATGCAATTGCCACCCGGACTTCTCTGGATGTTGGCATATTTTTTCCACATCAGAATATTTCATCCTGTCACAATTTTCGAGTCACAAAATAGTATCTATAGCCTGGGCGTTGGAGCTCAAAAAGAGGGGTAACCCAGACAAGATACAGTATGCCAGAACCTGTTGCTATTTCTGAGTGGTTATTCGCGCATAAATGACAAGAAAATGTGGAATAGGAGCAAGAGAAAAAGACGTGCCAGGAAAGCTCTAACCTTTTGGCAGAATTTTTTTTCCCGAGACTTTTTCTCATGTCGACGAAAGATTGAATTTTTATCTGGTCTAACAGAGTATTGACACATCTCCATGAGGGCCCAGCATGGTTGCGTCTGAGAGGGAAATTTCAGAATTTGGCCCTCAAAAAAGGACGGAAAATGCATTCTGTTGTGAGCTTCTGACTTTAGGCCAAGGAAAATTGATTGTCAGGATAGCGTAAACCATGTGCATCATGAATTTCAGGCCGCATTTCTCTATTTTTGACAGGATTTACCGCATTTTCAATTAATTTTTTCCATACCTATTTACCCTGTTACCGAGGTACTTTCTCATTCTAATTGAGTAATGTTGACTATCCAACTAAGAATCATCCTTGGGATCTTTGACAAAGGATTTTTTGAATATGATTTCCAATATCATAGTTGCCTTCTGCAAAGCTGCCAAATGTTACCTGTCTGTCCGCTAACGGCCGAAGCTGTCGCTCAGGTTGTGCTAGCAGTGCAAAAAGACTCATTCTAAGACACATTGCACGCCAGCCAGATAAGATCACCTTTACTGCTGCACAAACTCTTGAGTGCTTCATCAAGACTGAGACATTGATTGTTTTTACGATACCGAAACAAGTTATAATCAGTTTGAGTGTAATATGATTTGAGATAAAAGCCTGCCCTTGATAGCGATCACCCGGTCTAGAAAATATACTTTGTTGAATAAAATATTTTATGAACTCTGTACTTGGCATGCTTCGGCCATTCATGTTGAGTAGCGAAGATGATTGTCTGCATACAGTTCAAAACAAGTATATCAGCCTTGCCTACGGTAATCTTCCAAATTCCTGATTCGGTGCCGTGGAAAGAAAAAAACAAAAAAATCCAAGTATTTCAACATCTGTCCTTGGTCCTGGAATTGAAAATCGAGTGAAAACATTCACTATCTGGTCAGTAAATTCGTCTTTTCCATAATTGCAGGCGAGCTGCATAAATTTCAAGGCAAGTTAACGTTGAACACGAACGAAGGTCAAACATGGCGGGAAGAAGCTCCGTTGCTAGGAATGAAGAGAACATTGGAAGAACTGGTGGCAGGGCAAAAAGAAAGAAGGCACTACATAAAAGATCAATCATTTTGGCCTGATTAGCCTGAGCTCTACATGTTTATCACATGAAGTTAAGAACACATGCAAGATTAAGCGTTAGCAATTATGAGGCACTAGGTGAATGCGGAAACTCGGTGAAAAGCGAAAAACGCTGAGGTCGCAACCCGTATTTGGGTTGTAAAATTTGGAAAATAAAATAAAAAATCCGCATTCCGCATTTGCATTTTAGTCATGTTACGCTATTCTGACAATAAATTTTCCTTGGCCTAAAGAAGGAAGGCACATCTTCACAATACCGCTGGAAATCATAAAAGCTCTAAACCCAGAATCTCTCAGTCTCAAGCTGAGAACGTTGGTGGAGCTTAAACAGATCGCTAGAAAGCTGCAGAAACACCTTGAAAGGCTAATTGAAATGCTGTGGGAGACACTTTTTCCTGGGGGAATAATGAAAAATTTGAGGTCATTTCTTATTTCCTGTCTCTTGTCAAGAAGGGCAAGCTACTGCAGAGAAATGCAGAGCAAAATTTCTGTGCAGATAAAAGTAATATATAGCTTCTTCAGAATACTTTAAAGCCGTATCGAGAATAACAAAACACACCCAGATCATAAGCAACAGAGAAGCTTTTCCTTGAATAGGGAATCACATTTTTATTCCTGCGTCCGAACTGTCCTGGACATGTTAGGCTTACATGAAATTGATTACCATGATAGAATAAAAGCAGCATAATTACAAACACTTAGCAGT
>JAOBRC010481566.1:0-11716 GCA_027575255.1 Scolionema suvaense
GACCAGTCCGCGTCTAGGTCGAACAGAGTCTTAACGCGATCACCTCCTCCGGCTTGGTCGACAGCCAGTCCAAGTCGTCGGTGCTGCACCCAAAGATCCGCTGTCGGTGTTCCATGTTCGCCTTGCAGTTTAGAAGCCAGTGTTCCATCGTGTGTTCTTCCTGTTGGCATCTAGGACAGATATCGTCAGCATCCGGTTGTCCGCGAAGACGGTTCTTGATAGTCAGGAAGGCCGGGTGTTGTCCTGAGCGCAATCTTGCTAACAATGTTTCCTCCTGTCGGTTTTTTGTCTTTTGATCTTTTGAGAGTTTATAGTTGGCATAAGTTTGTTGAATCCTATGGTGGGTAGGAGGTGAGTCTTTTATGATTGATTTGATAAGGGATTTGACTGCTTTAATTGATGATGGTCTTTGATCTTGTTCTAGTTCAGTGGCTGCTTTTGCTGCTTGATCAGCTAACTCATTTCCCATTATTTCTGCATGGCCCGGAATCCATTGAACATGTAGTTGGTCAACCTGTAAAGCATGTATGAGTTTGAGAAGTGTAGAAACCTGAGGGTTGTGACTTAGGAGAGCTGCACACAGTGATTGGCTATCTGTGCATATCTAGATGCAATAGTGAGGTGGAATATTTTGCTCATGTTGCCAATTAATGGCAAGAGAGGGCAGCTAGCTCCTCCTCACATGAGCATGTGTGTGCGCTCCCCTTAGCCTGTAAGGTTGCCATTACATCAGGAGATTCGTTATCTCCTGATGTAATGACAGCTGCTGCTCCATCGAAGGTGCCTGCAGAAGCAGAGCCATCAGTATAAAATAATGACTAAGTCACCTTGGAAGGAATAGATGTGAGAGGTTGCTTGGGCTCGTTGGGTTTCGGTATCAGCCGATTTCCGAGCGAGGCCCGGCACTGTACATGAGACGGAGACACCATCGCTGGTGTCAGAGTCCCACGGGGCGGTAGGATATAAGAACGTTTCCTGGCGGGCAAGGCAGAGTCCGGAAGTAGTTCAGCTGGCTTGTGGCATTGCTGTCTCCAGTTAGGTCTATTTGGGAGACGTAGGGGTCCTTGAAAAGCATTTAGCAGAATGCGTTTAGGATGGTCATCGGCGCTACATAATGCCTTTTCATGAGAAATCAGTGTCAGCCTCTTTGACGATGTTTAGATTGATGGCACATTAGATTCAAGTAAGATTGCTTCTTTAGGAGATGAGAGTAAATGGCCTGTTACCGTTCGGAGAGCCTTTAGTTGAAGACGTTCTAATTTCTCAAAGTTAGTTCGTGACAGCCATGGTTGCCATGCCGGAGCAGCGTAGTGCAATACTGAGTGGACTATAGCAAAATAGAGCTGTCGGAGGTTAGACTTCCTTCAACCCCAAGATTAGTTCGCAACGGAACGGAGGATGTTTATCCTTCTGTTAACAGTGATTGTGAGATGGTCTAAGTGGGAGGAGAATGTTAGTACTCTGTCGAGAATGACTCCGAGAAGGCGAGGATGTGGGTTGAAGGGAATAGGTTGTTCATTGACAGTAAGGTTGGGGGTCCATTTCCCATCATGGGTCTACGTGGAGAAGGAGCAGCCCTCGCTTTTGTTGCCATTGAGGGAAATTTTCCATTCTTGGCTCCATTTGGTGACATGATCGATTCCTGCTTGGATCATATCAGAAACAATTTCTTTGTTTCTGTGGGAGACTAGGAGTGTTACATCGTCCGCAAACGTGGCTATAATCAGATCCTCGGAAGAGATGTCGCAAGTGAATTAATGTAAAACAAAAACAATAGGGGGGCCAGGATGGATCCTTGTGGCAGCCCCTGGGCGATTTGTTTGCTTGAACTAAGCGATGAATACATACTTACTCGGGCGCAACGATCTGATAAAAAAGCGCGCAGCCATCGAAGGAATGGGAGAGGGACTCCCTGCATCAGCATTTGATGTAGGAGTTTCTCCCGCCAGACCGTGTCGTATGCTTTGCTGAAATCCAGCAAAACAAGGACAGAGCGAAGGAAAGGCTTGGTCTGGAATCCATCTTCGATTGACTGGACCACCTTAAGAATCTGGTCTTCGCACGAACGACCTTTGCGAAAACCTGCTTGTAGTCTGGAAAGCCAAGAGTTGTTCTCCACTAAATAGTATAGACGATCTGCGATCATCCTCTCGAATAGCTTCACTACACATGATGTTAAGCTTATAGCTCGGTATGAGGCCAATTCACTAGCTGGCTTACCGGCTTTCAGTAGGGGGGTAATTGTGGCCACTCTCCATATGTGAGACAGGTGGCTACGTGCGAATGAGGTGTTGAAGATACTAAGAAGTTCCGTCAGGGCGGTAGGACCTAAGGCCTTTAAGAAGGTAGGTGGGATGTCATCGGGTCCAGCGGCTCCCTTTCGTTTCATTTTCTTGATTGCCGTTTTTATTTCTGCCATAGTACAGTTAGAGCATGATTGTGGTGGAGCTGACAGGGCATCTATGAAGGATATTTCTCTGCAAAATTTCCTTTCGTCCACTGATAGTTGGTGGTGGCTAATCTTGGCATAATGATTTGCGAAAATATTGGCCGTAGTTGTTAGAGACGTGATAGTGCGGCCTTTGTGGGACAAAGCATCATTTGGGGAGTTCATATCTGGTGTCCCGTTAAGACTCCGGATAAGTTTCCACATCCTGGATTCATCCTGGTCATCAGCTATTTCTTGTAAGTACTCTTGCCACGATTGTTGCTTTGATTCCCTTATTGTGTCGTTGACAGCCCGGCATGAGTCGGTTTGGGTTGAAGAGAGGGTATGGCTTCCTCCACTGCTTCAGTGAAGTCTGACCAGTCCACTCCGTTGCTTCGCCACTTGGCTGCTCTGGGGATAATGGCATTGGTGATCGTGTTGGTGTGGATGGTAAGCAGTGTAGATAGGGACGGGGTTGGCAGTAATACCGTTCAGTGGGCAATACAGTCCAAGTAGGGTTGCCAGTGCCTGGTTGACACCAGATGATCATAAACATTCCTCGAAAACCTGCATTTTAAAATCAGAGAAAAAGTAGGGTGTGCAGGCGAATAAACTATCGTCTATTTTTGACAAGAAACTGAATTCCAGAAAGCACACCCTGAACCAGTGTTGAAAGCTGGAATTGAAAACTAAAAACTAAATCTGGATCGTACAAATTGTATGTTCATTGATTGTGGGGATATTATTTACAATATTCAGTGGAGGATTCTGATGAATTTTATGGAATCAGTTCTGTACCAAGCTGGCCTATAAGATGTGATTTTCCAGACTACTATTTTACTAATACCAAGGATAAAACACCATTGCTTAGTCGATCGTTTGTAGTTTATGAAGTTGCCTGCCCAGGATGTGGTGCTAGCTACATTGGTAAAACCAACAGAACACTCCATGAGAGAACAGCTGAACATGGTTGGGATGACAAAACAAGTATTATGAAAAATCATCTTGAAGTTTGCTCTGACTTTCATCACATCAAAAATTTGCTGCATCTTGACCCAAGTTTATTTTCATCAGAGTCCTCTGGTCAACCTTTTGAAACTAGACACTTGCAAATTAATGACTTGAGAAGAACAGTTAAGATCATTGCCCAAGATAGTAATTGGAATAACCTCTTGTTCAAAAAAGCTCTAATGATCCAGCACTTGAAGCCTGTTCTGAACGATGGATTGAAAGCATCTAAAGACCTACAGTTGTTCTGATCACTAATTGCTATTGGAAATGTATCATGATTGTGATTTGTCCACTTAGCTGTTCAGCTATATTAGTTTACTCTTTTGTTATAGCTTGTCAGTCGCTCGAGGATGACTTAGTAAGTTAGTCGAAATATTGCAGATGCAATTTCTTGCCTTGCTTTTTGTCTACGTATTGGACACAATGCATATTCTCGGATTGAGTTTCATTTTATTTGTTTTGAAATTGTCGGATGGCAATGGTTTTTGAGAACTACATTGTGTAAATTCATCACGCTGGAAAAGTCAAGTCTCTTTGGCATATCTGACAAGTACTACCAAACAACAACAACAAAAAGGATCACATTTGTGCTACTGAAAGTTTCTTGCTTCCATGAACAATCCTCAGGCACACTGAACATTCTACTACAAGATCTACCTATATACAGTCACTTGGCCATTAACTTCTTCAATCAATTAGCATAAATTGCGTGTCGAAGTGGGATACTTTTCAGTCCTTTAAAGTTCCTTAGATTGAACTTGTCCTTGACTAATCGTTCTCGAGAAGAGATAGACAGCAACAAATAATATTTGTCTTGGTGTATTTGGTATTTGGCCGGGTAGAAGTGCTTACCACCGAAGGATCACCTGACATGAAAATAATTTATGTAGTAAATTGATCAAAAGTTCCGAAACAAAGAAATCTCAGCAGGACCAGTTTATTGCACGAGTATTGCTGCCAACGTAAAACCCCCTCATAGGGCCGAAATTTGTAGGAGGAAACATCGAACTCCGAAGCTTGCAGTACCCGTGACTTTTCTCTCGAAGCTTGAGACCTATGTAGGACGTGCTGCCTTGTCCTGCTTGTCTGTCCGTCCGTCCGACCTTGTTGATGTTGATGCGTGAAAAGAAAAAGAGAATGATAAGGTTAGCCTATAGTCCACTATCAAACTACTCAATTCTTCTCTTTCCGAGAAAAACAGCATATCCACAAGATTCTTCCATAATTAGTTTAGTTACATACACATCAAAACGCACACCTTAAAGCAAGCTATATGAACAGTTTTAAAAAATAAAAAATTGAGCTACCATTGGAGGTGATGAGCACTTGAACCACCGAGGAAACTCCAAGGCGGGACGTTGGGTTATATTGTAACACGTATTTGATGAAGGGCATCAAATGCGCGAAACCTGATTGGATATAATTTATGAATAAATTATGATGTTCAAACTTGGTGCAAACCCTTTCTTTCTCTCGAACCAGAACCGTCAAGAAAACAGTTTCCTTCCCAATACGGTTTACGGTTGCTCTTAATTTCTCATGTCTACACTTAGAAATAATTTCGGATCGTTTGTTGACAAGGTGGCAAGGTGAGAAAGCTATATGGTACTTCTCAGCAATGCAGAGTGAGCATCTTCTGGAACCATGAACGTACGATATAGATTTATCTACAATACTCCAAGTTAACTCGGGACGTACATCATTCTCCTTTTAAATTATAGACATGAGTGGCTAGTGATGTAGCATTCTTTTTGCTAGGATGTTTGAGTGAATTGATGTGGCTATAGAACCTTTCTTTGAATGATCGCTCAGTACATCCAATGTAGGATACCATGCTCTGGTCATTGGATGTGACATCACACTTATAAGTGACAGACTTTTGAAGACAACTACCATTGAGAGGGCAATCTTGAGCTTTTCGGCAGTTGCAGTTCGCATCTGAGTTGCTACTGCTTCTTTGCAAAATACTTGGGTTATGAGAATTAATTATTCTTGCCATATTAGCCATGCAGCTGTAGCTCACTTTCACATTATTCCTATTGGAGATCTTGTAGAGACCATGCATTTTTGGAAAGTACTTGTCCAAATGGTTGAGAAGGCTTAAAGCGATATTCGATGTATTGTTCATGCTGTAGGGTGGGTTAAGATAGTTTGAAAGATAGGTTAATAACATTAAAGCTACTTTCACGTAAGGCGGATTCGGACAGCTGCTTGCTGTTGTCGAAGGCCATTTCATCTGATGATAACTTGCTCAATCTTTTGTTAATGCTATGCTTTTTTTTGTGAGAGATCGTTTAATAGATTGTGGATGATTAGACTTGAAATTGATGTAAGATGGATCATCATTTGGCTTGTGGTATGGCTGGTGCTTTCCAGAGTTGAGGTTTAAAGTGATGTCTAAGAAATTAACTACTTAAAGATTGGTGGTAATTGCTATGTTCAGGCCAAATTGAGATTTAAACGTATCAATCATGTCCTTGCGGATACGATCACACTGAGGACCACTAACATTTCGGAAAAATGCTAATCCATCGTCCCGATAGATACCAACATTAACATTCAAATTTTTCCCTGAGAACATATAAGATATACAAGCCAACAAGTGCACAAACTTCTGCTCCGTCAAAGCTTCCCATGATGACATTGAATTGAGGGTCGCCTTCTTTCTTTATCCAAATTTCACTGTTATTGAACAAGAGTGATTTCCTGCTGTGCATGATTGCCTTTAATTGATTGTCATCAATATCGACAAACCTCTTGGCCTGTTCATTGGCATTTTTCAACAACTCCTTGCTAATTGAGGGGTAAAACTCCTCTATGTCAAACTGCACAAATACGCAATTGTTTTTGCTGTTGATTTCTTTAAACTATTTGGTAACTGTGTCAGTGTCAAGCCACTGGTTAACTGATCTAGCTGTTTGAATCTGCTGATTAAATTGCTCAAAGAAGGATTAGCTGATTCTTCCAATTTCAGACTTAGCTGGATTTATGAGGCGGCGCGTTGGGTTGTTTGCATAGTTTTCTTTGTGGTCTTTCCGAGTAATAAATGAGTTTTTTGGTGACCATACATTCAATATGTTCTGACAGGTGAAATTCCTCTGCAATGTTTTTAGCTTCATTGTTGATTTTGTCAAAGGTGTCGCGGCATGACTTCTTGTACGTTTTTGTGATAATATTGTCCGTTAGGAGTTTATTTTTGGAATCTTTGTCCAGCTCATATAAATTTCTAGTTTTGTCTGCAAAGATCAAAGCTTTGTTGGAGTTGCTAATCCGGTGGATGTCATTACTTAGCGATTTCTGGAAATCATTCGTGGTCTTACTGAATTTTACGATCCTGATCAGGCTCACTAAGTCGTCTTCGAAGGGAATTAAATCTTTATGGTGTGGTGGGCAGATTTGTGAGTTAAAGCCAAAGTTATTCACTGCTGGTGTATCTTGTGCATCTTCTTGATCAAAGAAATAAACTTTCCATCTCATCGTCTTTACTAAAAGCTCAACTTTTTCAATAAGTGACTTCTTATATAACTTCTCTGAAGGTATGGGAATATTTTTCATTGACTAGTTTAATGATCTTCGGTTTAGATTCATATCCTCATATCTTCTGTTGACAAGTACTGTCATCTCTACTTCTGAAACTTAGCAGTAAAATTCAGTGACTTTCACTCTCATTGCTATAAGTACTGTCATCTCTACTTATGAAACGTAGCAGTAAAATTCAGTGACTTTCACTCTCATTGCTATAAGTACTGTCATCTCTACTTATGAAACGTAGCAGTAAAATTCAGTGACTTTCACTCTCATTGCTACAGGCTTTCATGAACCTTTCTGGTTTTCTATTTTCTACATGTTCTATGTTCTACATTTCCTAATTCCCTAAACTGCCGGTGCCGGCACATACACTGCATTGCAATATTATTTATAGTTTTTAAGCAATTCTAGCGACATGTTTCTAGTTTGTTCTTGCATAGTGTTGGCGATGTCTCGCCGCAGCCCCCCCACCCCCACACGCCACCTTCTTACACTGTTTCAACGTTTTTTTTTTATTTCTTACATTGTTCTACAAATGGGGATACACTATAAATATCAAATTTATAAAAATTTACGGCAAATTTACAGCATAATTTACCATGAATTTATCAGATATTTATTATGTATTTACAAAATGAGTAACTCAATTTATAGCATTTATCAGTACTTATCAGAGCTTATTACGTTCACTAGCGCACGTTGCACTGAGCGCGCTTGAAATCAAACTTTTTGAATTTCATCTTGACAGCACTTTCAGATTAACAAAAGGTCTATTGTTCGTGTTGGCTAAAAAATTCTGTGTTTGAAATGACGCAGGAAACCAGTAGTCAGATTTGTTGTAGCTGTGCCAGTAAAACAAGTTTCGAGCGAACGAATTATATCTACTCACTATAAAAGCTGCTGCATTCGTGCACAAGTAACGCCTGAAGCCCTCTTAGTCATGAAGTTGTAATCCGGCTAAGATTTGACGATACGCTCTTCGTTCCTTTCACAGGTGGAATTTTTTGACCCAAACGTTCCCCCAGCATGTCTTAACTGAAGGATTTCCCATCCTATTTGCTATAAAAACTAACATCAAAGCTGCAGCAGCCTGCCTTCTTCTGGCATCCATGGTGTAAAGAACGAAAGTGGCTAGATTTGGTGCCAAATCGAGCTTGTGTGCGAGCAGTTGCCATAAATTCTGGATGATCGACTGCATTAATTGCCTATATTATTTCATCAATACCTTATCAATGTCTTAAACGAATACTATAAATTACCTATCATTATATAGTTATAGTGTATCCCCGCCTTAACAAATTTTTTCGATAGTTCTTAAACCATTTTTGTGATGTTTTTTCAATTCCAACGCTGCCCCAGGGATGCTCTTTTTTAGTTCCTAAACGCTGTTCAACAATCTTAAAAACCAGATAGTTGTGCTGTATAGCGATTTTTTTCTTCGTTCTTACGCTGGTCTTGTGATCTTTTTATTATGCTGACACTTGAGTTCACCTTTTTTCGTTCTTACGCTGTTCTAGCAATGTTTTCTCTTCGTTCTGATGTTGTTACAACGATATTTTTGTCTTGTGTTGTTCCAGTGATCTTTTCACGCTTTTTTATTTCCTACGCTGCTGTGTTCTTCGTTCCTACCCTGTTATATCAATTTTTTAATTCTGTGCGCTGTTCTAGAGATGTTTTTTCTAGTTCTTTTTATTACTTATTGGCTGTTCTAGTGATATGTTGGAATTCATATGTCAACCTAGCGATTTTTTTAAATTTTTTACTCTATCTTTTCCCTTGTTTACGCTGTTCAGGTTGTTCTTTCTATTTCAGTTGGAAGCTGTTGCAGCGATCTTTCTTTCAATGTTCTGGTGATCTCTTTACTCTAGTAAGACATCCCCCACGCCTATTTACTGTAAAGTGTCCGCCCCTGACCCTTCTAAGGTACCTTAGAGCAGATTTCAAATAGTTGCAGCTATCTTTCTTGGTATTTTTTAAGCTACGCTGTTCTAAAGATTTTGTTTTCAGTTCTTACACCGTTGTTATCTTGTACATCTTGCGGTGCTATAGCTAACTTTTTTTCCAAGTTCCTTCGTCTATTGATTATTTTTTGTTGTTCCATGTTTCTTTAAAGCTAATGCACATTTGAACGTCTATTTCCTGTTTTTGATAGCATAACAAGTAGACCACTCTCTAAAACATACTCTTTGGAATAGCCCGGGTGGTTGCAAACATCCTCAGATACTAGTAAGGGTTGGCGAAATTTCAAGGAAGGGGCAGGGAGACAAAAAATTCTTCTGGAGTGTGGAAGAACCAGGCTTCTCCCTGAGACGCGCGCGATCGCGTGTGTGCACGCTGGCACGCAGGCAAATTGTCACTACGAGCGCTGTTCTTTGTCAGTCATCGCGCAGGCAGATTCCTCATGCAATAGAAAATCGCCCCATCTCCGCGGCCCATAGAAGAGCGCAAGGATGAAAAAATATCTGCTAGAACAGCAAAAGAATGAAGGAAAAAATAGCTACAGCAGCGTGAGAAGGACAAAAAATAGCTAGAACAATGTAAGATGGGAAAACAGAGCGTAAGATCGAGAAAAACGTCATTAGAACAGCGTAAGAACAGGAAAAGATCAGTAAAATGGGGTAAGAATTAAAAAGCCGTCGCTAGAACAACGTAAGAACAAAAAAAAGTTTCGATAAACAATGGGGGATTTTTGTTCTTCTATTGATGTTAGTTCTTATATCGATGATTTATGACAGTTTTTTGCTCTATATCGGTGAATTACGACAGTTTTTTGGTCGTGCGTCGACGCATTACAGCAGAGTTTTGTTCTTATACCTGTGAATTACGGTAGTTTTTTGCTCTTACATCGGTGATGTTCGGCAGTTTTTTGGTCCTGTACCGATAAACAACATAGGATTTTTGCACTTACATCGATGAATTTTGGTAGATTTTTGTTTTTACACCGGTGAATTTACGATAGCGGACTCCTAGTTTTATTCATTTACTTACTTGCGTCAATGTCCTTTTTATTGCTTTTGTTGTTCTTGGTTCTTCGCTTTGCTGCTCTAGCTAAAAGTTGAGAACTATCGATTGTTGCATTCGTTTGTGCTTCTGAATTTGGATTCATTTTGTGGATATATGTAGTTTCATTTTCAATCAAACACAGCACTATTTGAGTGCAAGAAATAAAGAACGATGTAGCCATTATACTACTTGCAAGTGAATGGCAATAGACCCTGTTCAGTGAACCTGAGGTTGACTGTTCGAACGAACAGTCTTTTGCAATGCTAGGAACAGAAACCAATTCGATTTCATGTCTTGTTTCAAAACGCTGAGCGTTTGTCAACAAAACGTTTTCATGAAACGCACTTTTTAAATGTGAAATGGTCAAAATGTCAGCACTTGTTCAAACGCTCACCGTTTATTTTCAAACGTTCACTGTTTATTTTCAAACGCTCACCGTTTAAAATGAAACAAAGACCGTTTGAATTACTAATGCGAGCGTTTGCATGCTAAACGCCTCTTGTTTTATGGGTGCTTTTAGATAGAAGAGCTTAAGGCCCTGATGTAGCCAGAAAGATCGTCTGGTATTCGGACGCTCCCCCTCTCAAAATTAGCCCTTTTGCCCTTTTGCTCTTAATAAAGTTCAATCTAACTCTCAACTTTTCCAACTTATTTAATTGAACCAAGTGCCCATTTTGTTGAAAACTGGACACTGCTAGATTAGAACCACTCCCGAAACTTCTGATAAGTGTGTGCCCACAATGTGGAAGTTGTTCAGTGATAAACTATTTGCTTTTTTTCGTGTGTTTTATTTTTTGTTTTTTGCAATGTCTTTTTAGTATTCAATTGCGCAATTTGTCATTGTCTTGCATGGGCAGAGCATTAGTGGTCAGAGAGGGTGCTATCCACTCTTTAGAAAAGCTTAACCATTGTAAATACATAATATTATGTATTATTATTACGTTAGTCGAGAAGAATAAAAAAGATGGGAAACGCCAATATTGTCCATCAATTGCAGCAATAATTGATTTCTTGCCTTGTCTTTGTTTTCAGAGGTTTGATGAAGCGCACTGGTCTGTCACCAGGTATGTTTTCATTTTGTGCACTAGCGTATTAATATTTTTCTTGTTCACACAGTGTGTTGGGCAGTTCGTAATGGTGGAGCGCTCAGAGAGGCAAGAGGTAATACTCAATCGTTACTCAAGATTGAACTGAACTTTTCTTCAAACTCGCAGTCTTTATACTATAGTTGTTTTTCATAATAAGTCACAAGGACACCCACATCAATTAACAAACATGGTACTAAAAGATGTTATCAATCTGCATACTTGTCAAAACAGGTCGTTAACCAACAATAAAACAAGATAGTCTCTAGCAAATGTTGTTTGCAGCCATCACACGTCCATTAATAAGATTTGTCTCACTTGCCTCAGTGCCATCTTCATGCAGTGCTGGCCCTGCAAAGTGACTGGTGAATCGAGTCTTGCCTGATCGATCGAGATTTCTCAACACACGTGACCTTTATTATCTTCTCTGCCATGTGATTATCGCCACCACATGACTTAATTCGTATTGGCCAGTCAGACTGTCACACCCTCAAAAATAAGCATGTCCCACCCTTGAAAGTAAGTATGTCCCCCCTTGAAAGTAAGTATGTCCCCCCTCGAAAGTAAGTATGTCCCACCCTTGGTCTTTTTACGTACCACCCTCTTATTTTAGGAAGTTCTTCGAAGAACGAAGATGCCGCTCAAAGCTGACACGTGACGA
>JAOBRC010481677.1:0-11715 GCA_027575255.1 Scolionema suvaense
AAAATCAAAAAAATTGTTAAGCTGGTGATTCACATCATTACTTCAAACTTTTAATAACTCCAACACTAAATATTGTATACTCTATCATTAGATGATGAATCTAGAGTTACACAAACTAAGACATGCTCCAAGCCAATAAAGCTCCCCCTACAGGATGATCACAGTATCCACAGAAATTGGATGGCACTTTATCTGATAAGAAATTGGAACCACCAGGAAAGATGACAAATTAAACTGATGGTTGGGACAAGGTGGAAGCCTTGAGTTTATACCACAAGTTAGTAGTAAATTAGTACATAATACGAGAAAAAGACCTCCTCTACTTTGTCTTTGCCGTAAGCACTGCCAAAAACCCTATTTGACATAAACGAAGTGAAGTCATAAACGATTTCAGAAACCTTGCAAACCAATTTTAAAAGAAAGCCTGACAAATTACCTACATATTTCTCAGCTTGCATGCATCACCTAAGTACTCACGTCCGACACAATAGACAAGACCATACTTCAAGGTAATAATTATCTCATGATATTCAGGTAGGGGAATAACTACAAGAAGCTCGTGCACACCATCAATTTACTTCCAAAATGTCACACTGACATCTTTATAGAAGAAAACATCATAAAAGCTCATTCGTTTTCTCCCATATGAGCAGAGACAGGAAATGGGAGGACAAATACATATTCACAAAATCTATAAAACATAATTACCACTACCAGCATATACATTGAATTCAACAAAAACCATAATACTAGAGACCTATAAAAACAAAATAGACATTACAACACCAGCAGGGAACAACTTCAAAGAAGAAATCAAACCACAAAAAAATCCAAAAAGCACAGAATTTCCATGTTGGAGTGAATCGTGCATAAAACTTTAAAATTAGTATACACAGAAAGGCAACTAGAAAACTGCAGCCGTAAAGTTCTAAATACCACCAACCATACTAAGCTGCGCCAGCTAGAACTATTCAAATTAAATGGTAGCAGGGAATTGCGCTCAATAAAAATGAAATAAATGGATGAAATAAACAAGGCAGATTGCTATTAGACGTGTGGACAATCCTTTGTCCGAACAAATTTGTGCAAAATGTGTAACACCAATTGTCATTAAGAGCTGTGCATTAAACAACCAGTCTCAGGTGGACGGAACATAAAGCTAGAAAAGTCATGAACACCTTTTGATGAGTATTGTTACATTTTCTTTTGTAACGTAATACATCACAAAGGATGGCAATAACACAACATTATTCGATTATTCTGTAGACTTTTTTAAAAAAACAGAACACTTCAACAGGATGCAACGAATACCAACCAACAATAGATACACTACGGGACAACAGATATTAAAAACTTATGCATTGTTACGCTGATACATATGCTGTACCTACTAGCCTATATAAAGTATAGTTACAATGGAAAGGAGAAGTAAAAACTAGTCAGATACTATTTAATTTCAGGTGAAGATTTAGCAACATCAGTAATACCATCACTATTACTTTCCATGACTGCATTGCTTCCATGTTGGCTTCCTCTATAACAAACACTTGCTCCTGTATGCACAGAGCTCTGACTACTATAGCTCATTTTATTCATATCAGACGTGGCATCGTGTGTTCTGTGCTGGTCATATTCAGCCACATTCTTCTGCTCATGAGAAGAAGCTTTGCTTGAGTTCACAACTGCTCGTGTGCTTGAACGTGTGAACAACAAGCGAATTTTCTGGGCAACATACTGGCCCGCTAGAAGAAAACATTGTTCAGTGCTTAGTATCAAAAGAACAGTTCATCCTCTTTACAGATTCAACTCATGCAGCGGCCCCATAGTCTTAGACAACATGAACAAAATTCCACTATATGAAAGAGTAGGCTTCATATCAACAACCACCTGAACTGAATCTGCTCTTATTTGGAACAGTTTGAAATATAAGAGGAAAATAAGTTACACCAGTACAGTACACTGTTTCATAGTGTCTCACTATTGTTCTTCTAAACGATCAGCCCTCGAAATTCCAATCGGCATTCGGCAATGCTGACCTAACAGCCGCTCTGGTTTCTATTAAGATCGGCATATTATTGCCGACGTCAATATTCCTGTTATCAGAATTTTCAAAACTCAGAATCAAAGTGTTATGCTATATCGCTTCTCCTTTCCCATCTAACTTCTTTCGTTTGCAATTCTTCGCAACCCTACAGCCAAAAGAATCTCTCCCATGACACCGCTGTTAAGCTG
The DNA here is from genome assembly GCA_027575255.1 of Scolionema suvaense. Lineage (NCBI taxonomy): Eukaryota > Metazoa > Cnidaria > Hydrozoa > Limnomedusae > Olindiidae > Scolionema > Scolionema suvaense. Next base: position 2,233 of record JAOBRC010481677.1, read on the forward strand.
CCATATTAAATGCACAAATGTGCCCTTACTGATTCCAGCTGATAACGTTGCAGAAAAGAAGCTTAGATGAGATTAAATAAAATCAGGGTCCAAATTAGTCGCTCGCAGCTCGCAATTTGCGAAGCAAATTGCCCTATACTCTCAAAACGGCGAAGCAGATTTAAGTGAACGGACATAAAATTGCGAATGGTAATCTTAAGATTCCTTCGCGATAAATTTGGTTGATTATTTGCACAGAATTTATCATCAACAAATGATTAATTCCCATCCTGAATGAAGTATATAATTATCAGTTTACTGCATTTCGAGAACATAAATATTAACGTTATAATGAGCATTGCTTCCATCTACCCGAGAAGTGTGACCAACGTGGTTTGCTGGTAAGACACATGAAATTCTAGGTAACAAAACCTGCGAAATTATTTAGCTCTTAACAATCGCCACAAAAAAATTTGTCTTCAGTTTGTAGATTTGATATAGTGAAAAAAGCCAAGATGATGCCAAGGCAGCTTAGCTGTTCTTCGAAAGATAGCACTTGAGGAAAGAGGAGAAAAACAGTGTTGCAAGATATCAGGACCATGCGCTATCCATCAAGGTCTGTCTATGTATGAACTATGCTTTGAATGGAATTAAATAGGTGCCTTCCTACACAGTAGCTGCAGTTGTTGACAGATCTTAAAAGGCAAAAAGTTGCTCGTAAACACCGGTAGCCAGCTAACCCTATTCCAAAAGTTATAGATAGCACTAGCAGCCTTGCATCATGGTAGATCATAGAGCTTTAGCTTTTTTCTACCTAGCTCCATCTGTGATTTACTGACTTCAAATTAAGCTAGTTGTGGGCATAAAGAGATTTTAAATAGTAAAACGGAACCCACAAGGGGGCCTCACAATGTCCCCTTGAACCTCCACTTGCGTAGTGTAAAAACAGTTAACCCAGGGGTCAAAATAAGGGAATTTAGACCATCCAGACGTTTTACAATTAATGTGCATGTAACAGAGATTTACTAATGAAGAATTAGGTGACACAGGTGTGAAAGTTGAAACTACCTTAGTCCCTTCAAATTTCGGCTGCCTTCAAATTGGCTCCCTTTAATTTTCATCCCTCTTATTTTCGCCCCCTGCAATGCGCACTTTCGCTCCCTTTAATTTTTGCCCAAACGCCTCTTTCCCCTCCATCACCCATCTTCTCAGCTAAAGCTTTTATAGAAACTCAAACCATATTACCTCTACAAATATTTGAGGTATTTGAAATTTTACAGACGGCAGGCGTGCATTAAGAGTACAAGAATAACTTACTGGTGCGTGTGGGGAATGGGTTTGGGAGACAGAGAAATGGTTCAAGGAAGAATATAAGCTTCCTCCACACACTCCTTCTTTGGATCTTCACTTCTACAGGCACCTTATAAAACGTTTTTTACATGCCTTTGAATAAATCCTATTCAATTTCCTTGTTAATGCGCTCTCTAATCTTAGCTTCGCGCCGCCCAATTCGAACAATATCTGGATTGAATCATATCAAATTGTAGAATTTGGTCATCTTTTTTACGTATAGTGGCAAAATGGTGATTGAAGTAATTATAGAATAGAGTGAAGATTTCATCCTTTTAATTTTCGTACCCGTTTTCAAACAATTCTGTAATTCACCCCCTGTAATTTTTGCCCCATTTAGGGGTGAAAATTAGAGGCAGGCAAAATTTGAAAGGACTAAGCTATCCGGATGTTTAAGAGAAATTGTCCCCGACAGCATCCGGACGTTTTGAATTTTCATCCGGAAATGTCCTACTGCTGGAACTTATTTTGACCCTCGTGAACCTATTTTCAAGTTCTAATTCGGAACCTGACAATGCAAATCTTATTCTCGCAATCTCTTGTTCTTTTTGCACCATGCAATAATTTTACGGACAAACCCGTGGCAACAGAGTCAACGGCTCGCAGTCCTCGAGATGAAGTGTGTGTGACATATCAGGCGATTGTTTTTGAGGAAGCGCTCATGACTAGCAAAATTAAAAGAATGAAGATATAATCTGGTGATGACCAACAACTTACTTTTTGTCACGTCTTGGCAATTGCCAACTCGATGTGGTTCAAGGTCGACAAATTTTGCCGACCTCGTTTCCCACAAATTTCGAGGGCTGAATAACTGAAACATTTTCACAACATTCAAGTAGTACCAGCTCGGTAGATCTCCGCATGCCAGCCATGATCAGCATAATAAGCACATTTTCAATTGAGGGGCGTGCAATACATATTTTCTTACTGCGCTATATTTATATACCTTGACCATGGAAACATGAACTCTACAATATGAAATAAAACTTGCTACTTTGAGATTTTGAACTATGAAACATTAGACCATTCCTTCTTCAAATGTACCTATTTTTCTTGTACTTTTGCTACACTTTGATACAAATACGGAATCAGAATCAAGGAACAATTCCACAACGTTAGTATGAATTTTCCCAAAACATTTATAAATTGAGTATCGACCAAAGTCTATGTGGATCATAAAAACAACTATTCCTGTAATGCCTTTGTGGCATTGGGGTGTGTCAACTGAGACTTTTTTCTGCTCATGTGCCTGAGTACTTTAACAAGATGGCCTGGCAACTCTCTTTCTTATGACTTCATTGGTCTTGGCTTCGAAAGTCTATGTAAGAACAAAATAAAAATGAATTAATGAAAAAGTGGACCTACTTACCATCAATTATAAGTCACACCATCTTCCAGGAATTTGTATTGATCTACCTTTGTAGCAAAATCTATTCCTAAAGCTATGCCAGATTTCTTCTACACTTAAAAAATACAATTTCAGTATCACTTCAATGTAGCGTAACGTGACTAGCAGCTAAAACAGTGACTAGCTGGAGGCAGGTGCATAATAATGCAATACTGCAATAACTTGTGAGTTAAAAACCAGAGGATAAGTGATCATGTTGTGTAGAAAGCATTTTTGTCAATGAAATATAAAAAGTTGACGGGTAGGGACATGAACAAAAAGCAAGAATAGGAATAAACTGAGTTTTTCAAGCATATAAATCGACAACACCCTAAAGCCACAGTAAGTTGAAATATTGGTATGCGTAGACACACTCATCAACTTTATGGCAACGCATTCGTTCTATTCTTGCAGCCGACAGCGCAAGTCAGCAATTTATTTTCATAGCATTCTTATTAAACTGTGTCTAACAAGCGAGCAACTTCTATTACCAGCATCTGTCCTGTTTCTCTCTCTGTGCTGACATAACATTGAACCCTCAGCTTTGTAAATCCTGCAATGCTCTTCCCCGTTCAAAGAAGATGCTGACATATCATAAAGAGAGAATGGTTTCAAAAAGCAAGTTGTAATAGAGTTGTGTATCGTGCGACAAAAAAAAGCCTGGGATTGTTTAAAAATCATTCACGAATTATGGGAGGATGCCTCGCGGCTCAGGTTTGTTGTTCCTGCAGCAATCGCTGATTACCATTGACATCCCAAAGCTGGTAATTTTTATAATGATGAACTGACTGTGACTATCAAAAGAGACGTAAAGCGAGACTCCAGAGACCTACAATAGGATTTGTAGGCACTCTGCTACACGGCAAATATAGAAAATAAATTTATGCGCGCATTTTGTATTTAAAGACAGATAAATTGCCATCCACATTACCAAATAAGCCATTTTACGCATACCGAAAGTTCAACTTTCCGTGGCCTAATATAAGATTCATGACAGATAAGAGCTACATCACAAATTATCTCCCTTGGACATACTTCTTTACATGAATTATAGCCTCAAGGCATCTACTTTCAGAGAGAACTTAATGGCCTTTAACTCGATTATTTCAGTTCCACACCTTTTATGTTTATCTATAAAAGCAGTTTAGTTTACACTCCTGTTGATCAAATACATTGCATTAAATGTTTTCTGTAAGTTTTGCGGACGAAATTTCTTCCCATAATAAGGTACATGTGAGGATAAGGGAACATTTGGAATCTGATAAAACTCTGCAACCTATAGGCAGCTTGAAGACCAGCTAGATTGCAGAAGATAGGTATCTGATGAGTGTTTCTCTCTTTTAGATATCGCTGAGACATCGTCAGATAGCTGCATGCCCAATAGCCGAGGTAGGTCCTAACTAACTGCAATGCTCTTTCAATGATCTCTGCAGTTGGTCTTTACCTGTGCCTAGGCTAATCTGCTTAAAGAAATTTCAATAATTAAGTAGTGACGGCAAAGACGGAAATGATATGATACCACAAATAAACCGTAATCCCAGTCACTTGTGGGAACCAAAGAGCAGGCACAAACCAAGCCAAAGTGTAGAAAACAAGTTCTACATAATCACTGCTTTAATTTAGTCTGCGCTAATATTTTTTTGAGACCTAAATAATCCATCCATTTTGCCAATCCAGCAACTGCAATAACTTCAGAACGAAAGAAGCAAGAGACATCGGGTTTAGACCTTTAGAAAGGAATAAATTTGCAGAACTTTAAAAAAGATCCTGGTCTTTGCAGGGTCTAGCAATAGCTGTTTCTGAGTTATAAGCACTTAAGGTGAGCATGGTCTAAAAACGTAGATCTACGTATTCCAGTATCTAAGGGTTAACAAAACCTTGCTGTTGGTGATTGAATCACTTTCTGACGCTCTTGACCAAATCAATATGATCAGTAGTGCTTAAATTGGTGCAACGTACTGTTTGCAACTAATTATTTTTTTAAGAACTACAAAATCCATCCATTTTGACAATCTTGCAACTGCAATAACTTCTGAACAAAACAAGCTAGAAGCATCGGATTTCGACCATTAGAAAGGAAATTTACCGAACCTAGGGTCCTGGCCCTTGCGGGGTCTAGCAATAGCCGCTTCTGAGTTATAAGCGCTTGAGGTGAGCATGGTAAAAAATGTATATCTACATATTCCGCTGTCTAAGGGTTAATGAAGACAACATAAGCATCACATCAGAAAAATATAGGGCCATCAGACATGTCTAATGGTACCTGGTGTAGCACCAAATATATGACCCACAGTCAGGAAACAGTCCTTTCAACACCTTAAAATACAGAAATCTTGTACACAAATGCAGTAGTTAGAACTCCGCAATCAGCACATAGTTTCCCCCAACACCCACCCACCTTATTGGGTTCTGCTGTTCATAGGAGAATGAGCATTCCTTTCATGTTGGCCACAACTTTCAAAGAAATAGAAATAGAAACATTCATTTACAGGTTCCAATACATTAAAAAGATCCTCCAATAAAAATATAAGTTGATACAACCATAGGACGACCATGTTACTAATGAGTCATTCCAAAGCCCTAAAGGATAGGGCAGATATTTGTCAGTCATCCTTCTGAGTGCAGCAACTCTATGGCCAACCAAAATCAAATCAAGTTCAGTTTTCACTCTGTATGTGTGGTTATGAGACTATTTAACTTAATTTACAGTTTTCAAAAGGTGATTCTAATACGCTGCCGAAGTATATACCCAATGTGAATGCAGAGCCATACAAAATAAAATGTGGCAGCTGCCTTTTGAGTTCTGAAAACATACACATGCCTTACTTCAGCTCCTTCTCGCTATCAACACATGTCTTATCCCACTTAAATATGCCTTGACACAAATATATAAACCAATCTGTCGTCTGTCTATAAATGTTTCATATAAAGAATCTGAAAAATTTTAGCACCACACATGTAGATGCCAACTATTGTGCGCCTGTTAACTAACAGGTGCTTCTTTTATCAATTAAATATATAAACTTTCATATTTCTTCGTCGAATAATGAAAACCATGTACAGCATGTGGGGGTAGGGTAGGTCAAATTTTTCTTGGGAGGTAGAGTAGTTCTGCATGTTCAGACATGGTCTGCAGAACTAAGTTCAGACATAATCTGCATACTGTTGGTATTCTGCACTACACCGGGCCCTGTGCACATGCATTCTTACAAAAAATGCCGGACGAAAACTTTTGGTGACTCCAAGCATGTTTTGTCTCCACTCAAATATGGCACTGGCATGGCATCCTCCGCCCCCAAAAAGATGGGGGGGCGGGGGAATAAAATTTTGAGCCTAAGTGGGACCCAACTTGAAGCTGATAAGTGGTGGGGGAAAGGCAAGTGGTGGGGGAAAGGCAAGTGGTGGGGGATCTGTTGTTTGTGAGAAATAGGCGGGGGGAGGGGGGGGATGGGAGAGGCAGAAATAAATCCTGATGTGACAGTACATGGTCATTTTCTTGCAGCATTTACAATTTTGTTTTATGAACCAGCTGTTCTCCACTAGCTATTGACTAGATGTGGCTTTATTGCAACAGCAATCTTTTGTTCCATGCAAACGTTCATATTCTTTTGTATATTTAGGGATAGGTCGAAGAGTTCAATGGATGCACAGTTAGCGGCGGATGGGGGGGACCTAGTGGCAGACAGGTGGGGGGAAGCTCAAATGGGGGGACCTGCTGAAAAATGGGGGGGGATCAACCCTGAAGGAGGCCCTGACTGGGTTGTCCTAACTCAGTAGATGTAACTTTAACCACCAGCATTCAACAACTGTTGAAAATACTGTTCCCAACAACAGCAGTAGCAATTCAAAGGAAAACTACACCAATTTAGCGAAGTTTGCCTCCGCAAATTTAATTAACAATCATTGCATATAACTTAATGAATGTAACACTCGCAGGGATGTAATCTAAGGTTTTACTTTACAGTACTAGCCCATTCGGGCCAGCTTTCCTATATTTTCAGTAGCTCATGATTTTTTTCATTAGCTCATCAGGTGTCTGTCGGTTATCAAGGTTGTAAATTACATCAAATTATATGCCCAACTAGAACATGTTTTGTCAGACCATCATCATCACAGATAGCTATAACAGAAACTTAAAGGACTGTATTAAGTAAATCATTTGTGAGGCAAAATATAAGTGTGGCCATGTGCATAGAAGTGGATTGAAACTGTTCCTACAACTTACGTTACAACGAGTACAGACATGAAGAAATGTTGTCTTCATGTCTTGTGATTTGCTATTTCCATCATATGCCTTCAGAGTCACATGGTCTCTCAAAAATGTTTTAGTAGCCGAATCAGGCTAGCAGTAAAGAAATTTCACTAATCCCCTCAACATTCACTAGCCCCGGGCTATCGGGCAAGAGCTGCGTTACGCCACTGACTCTATCTACTGATACCTGCAAACATCAGTCTTTCCCAGGTAATCAAAATGCACAGAATATGATCATTTCTAGTGTTCACACGAGAAATTGCAAATTCACGGTCCAAAACACATCACTAAAACAACGGTGGAATAAAACCATTCAAACTTTTTCCTGATCAAAATTTTAAGTGTCCACAATTTTTGAAAATCATATTTTTTTGTATTTTTAGTAAAGTACAATAAATTTCTGCTATAAGCAACATGCATCCCTTTCAAAACTTTTCAACAGATATGCAAACAATGTATTCTAAAAATAGCATTATGTTTTTCTTGTAACTAAAATTTTCCAAAAAAGAGCTTCTAGCAATTCATTTTTCCCGATATCTGACCCTCATGATGACAAAAAGTAGTATTCACTAAGTATGGATTAACTGACAACCAAAATGTGCTATTATGAATGACATTCATGGTCCGAAACTTAAATGCCCGCAATTTAATAGTCCAAAAACTAATGCCATAGTAATTAGTGCAAATTGTTCCTGAACCAACAATGCACAAAGCAATGAAAGGATCTTGAAATATTAACCTTGATATGACCATATGTGGCCGATAAATACATAAAACATAAAAATAAAAATAACATAACGTAACATAAAAATGCAAATGTTTCACATAAAGAAAACAAATGGATTTTGGAATACTTTTTAAAAAAATAAAAACAGTCAACTTCTATCAAAACCGCAACCACATGCTGATCCAGAATTATGGACCATATGACAACTACCATTGCCTTCAAAGTTTAACAAAACTAATGAACAGGTCGTCAAATATTTCTCCAAACACCTCTAAAATGATCATTGGGTCATAAATGGTCACCTGTCATTTGAGGACGTTTTATCAAATAGCTATCACTTTATCCCTTTGTTTAGATTACGGATTTTCACCTCCAAGGCCAATTTCAAAAACCTTCACAAAACTGTTATCCAGGAAATTGCACCAGTTATGGAATGACAGAGGGGCAGACAGGCATACCTCACTTTATAAACACAATAGAAATCACAATATATTTAGCACACACTTACTTTATTCCCAAGAATAGTAAAGAATTAGCTACCATGCCTGTACAAGGATGGGTGCAAATTGCTAGTACAAAGTCAGACTAACAGACTAACAGAAAGGATACTAAATATCTAAAAGTCCTCAAATGAAAAGTTTGCAGAATTTACAAACTAACCACTCCGTAGCCTGTGGGCCATTTAACACATACAAAAATACAAAATAGAATTCTATGATGCAAGTAACTTAGGAAATTGATTTACAAACAAATTCCTTCATTGAACCAGGCGGGAGTCAAACACACAACCACTGAGCTACCAGTATTTGGTATTTGGCCCACTATCGTGTGTGGTCTTACATTGCAGGGAAGTCCATATCTGACAGTAAGCTAGTGAATGTGTTGGAATCTGTCAACTACTACAATCGCGGATGAGAGCTAAGCGAGGATATTGAACATTGAGGTTATGCTCTGACCAGTGATTTGTCATACTAGCCACTCCCAGTGAGTGGCTAGTACGACAAATTACTAGTCAGAGCATAACCTCAATCAAAATTAACTTACGTAAGAAAACATTTGTACCTAAAGCTACAAGACAATGCCCATCAATTGGTTATGTAAATGATTACTTGGTATATGACCAGCGCAAAGGGAAGGTTCTGAAAGGGTCACACCAACAGTATACATCCAGCCACACATAATGAATCATGAATTAGCATAATACTAGAGCAATATCTTATATTTCTCAGCACGTGGAACACGATTAGTGACCAGTCTACCATCATATGACAAAGATGCAAATATCCAGGGATCAGCAGTAGACCACTCAACTGCATACACACTATCTTCATGTTCATCGTAAGTACAGATTACTCTATCTTCTGAGGGTACATGGTTTTCTTCCTCTTCATCTTCATCCAAATGCCCATAGGGTTCAGATGACAACGAAGCAATGCTCGAAAGAACAACTCGGCTATCACTACTTGAAGATAACACAAGTTGGTCATGAAAATTGTTATATCTAACACTCCACACCCAGTGTGAATGGTCTGATCGTGTCATGAGAGGCTCAGTCAAATTACGTGTATCCCAGAACTTCACTCTGCAATCGTCTGAGCAAGTAACCATGTAATACTGCTTATTGGGGTTAAAGTCCAGATCTCGGATTGTTTGACTGTGGGCATTCTTTATGTCAAATGTGGATCTCATGCTTCTCAAATCCCATCCTTTAACAGAAGTATCAATTGTTGCACCAAACTGTGAACCACCATGGTGGGGACTGAATCTACCTGTGCTAAAATGAAGCTG
>JAOBRC010481788.1:0-11714 GCA_027575255.1 Scolionema suvaense
TTTCAATGAGTTCTTTGCAGCACAATGCACTCCTATTTCCTCGGACAGTATCCTGCCGAGTAGAAGGGCTTTAACTAGCACCTTAATTGATAGTGTTGATATCACAGAAGAAAACTTAACGAAGGCTATACGGATGTTAAACATAAATAAGTCTCATGGCTGGGATGATATTTCAGTACGTATTATTAAAAGTTTTGATAATTCTTTAGCTAATCCCCTTGCACTGATTTTTAAAAATTGCCTCACTGCTGGAGTATTTCCTTCACAATGGAAGTGCGGCCATATAGCCCTAATTCACAAAAAAGCTGTTTCCCTGTTGCCTGTGTTTGGGAGAATCTTTGAAAAACTTATATTTGATTCCTTATACTCACATCTTCAGCACAATGACCTCCTTACTTCAAAGCAGTCTGGTTTCCGCAAAGGGGACTCCACTGTTAATCAGTTACTTAGCATTAGACATGAGATCTATACAGCGTTTGATCAAGATCCGAGTTTGGAAGTCCGGAGCGTGTTTTTGGATATGTTGAAAGCATTCGATAAAGTATGGCACCGTGTTCTTTTATTTAAATTAGAAATGTCTGGCGTCAGTGGAAGTCTATATTGACCTTAATAGAAAACTATCTTACTGGTCGATCACAGAGAGTGGTGATTAATGGCTGCTCGTCATCTTGGCTCCATGTTCAGGCAGGGGTTCCACAACGTTCTGTGTTAGGGCCATTGCTGTTCTTGGTTTATATTAATGACCTAGTTACTGATCTCAAATGCAACGTTCATTTATTTGCAGATGATGTTTCTTTATTTTCTGTTGTATGCAAGGAAGAGAAATCTTTCAACGACCTTTCTCACGATTTGTCGCAGATTGAGAAAGGGCACATCATTGGAAAATGGCTTTTAACCCAGACCCACTAAAATTTGCTGTTTAGGTTGTATTCTCTGTAAAGCATAATGCTTTACAACCTTTTAATCTTATATTTAATGGTTGCTTAGTGCCTCAAGTCTCTCAGACAAAACATTTAGGATTGATTCTTGACAAGTCTTTATCCTTCTCAGCCCACATAGATTACTTGATCTCTAAAGCACGTTGCAGCATCAATTTCCTGAGAAAGTTTCGGAGGTACGTGTCCCGCGATTGTCTTCAAACATTGTATATACTGTATGTAAGGCCTTATTTCGACTACGCTGGTGTCATTTTCCATTTGCCAGATGGAAACGCCCCATTGAGTAAATTGGAATCTCAACAATATCAAGCTGCTTTAGCAGTCACAGGATGGCGTGGCACTTCAACCTCAAAACTTTATGATGAACTCGGATGAGATAGTTTGGCCAATCGACGCCGTTCCAGGAGACTCATACTGTTTTGGAAAATTTTAAATGATCAAACCCCCTACTATTTGAAGTCAATTCTGCCAAGCAAACGAAGTACTAATTATAACTTTCGTCGCCCTGATCTAATTAATACATATACATGTCGCACTATCCGATTCCAACGTACATTTTTTCCAGCTGTCATTAAGGATTGGAACCATTTAGCGGAAAGTATAAGGCAGTGCAAGACTATTGGATCTTTTAAAGTTAACATTTATAAACTTGTTCGTACTTTTGGGCACTCTATTTTTAAAATTCATAATCCAATCGGCATAATGTTTTTGACTCAGCTGCGTTCAGGTTTAAGCAACCTTCGGGCCCACAAATTCTCTCATAACTTTGAAAGCGTGGATGACTGTCTCTGTGCTTAAGCCCTTGATGGGATGGAAGATACAACTCACTTCTTGCTCGAATGCCATGCTTTTGGTGTGATCCGACAATCTTTATATGATACAGTATCATCTTTCCTTGACTATAATTTTATTTTTGTTTGTCTTCGTGTATATTCTGTTAGGTGAAGTTCTGCTTTTATTTATTGTAATTTATTGTCGGTGTGGTAGCATTTATACATATAAATAAAAAAACCAAAAAAAAAACCCAGCAGAATCAGATGGGGGCGATGGAGATTCAGGATTCGGAACTAGCAATTTCCCATATTCACAGTGTTGCAACAACTGTACTGGACACCTGGTACTTCGCAGAATTCCTTTGAGCTATATCCAAAGCACGGGCTTGGGCAATGCACCTTGTAAATCTAATACTGGACTTTCTAAAAGACGTTGTCGTATATAACTGGACGAGATTCCAGTGATGAAGGCATCTCACTCTTGCTCTTCTCGATATTGCTCACCAGACACTGATTTATAGATACAATGCTTGCTAAGCTTGCACAGTTCTTGCAGGTAAAGCATCCAAGGACTCCTCTGGTTGCTGTCGCCTTGTCAGTAACTGGTGGCGAGCAAAAATTTCATTAGGTGTTTTCACATACAATTTCTGCAAGGTATTAATTACCTCTTGGTAGGAACTGCACTCTTCGATGTACTCCAATACATCTGCAGAAGCACAGTTTACAATTGACCTGAACTTATTAGGTGCCTGATCACCACATTCATTAATGAAATTCTCAAATGTCCTAATTCAACGTTTCCATTCTTTGCCTGCATTTGGAGAATTATGATCCAAGTCCAACCTTGAAGACTTCAAGATTTTTGACATATCCAGCAATGATTATGTAGAATAAATTGAAGTGAGACGAGAAACAGATTTGCCTTTAGAAAGGTTTTATTCTACAGAAACCTAGCATCTATACGAAAAGAAAACATATATAATGGCATAGAACAGGCAGCAGTAACAACAACAACAACAACCGCATGTAAGGCCTAGCATGACATCAAAAGTCTTAGATTCACACAGAAAGTTCACGTCATCTACGCCGCACTAACAAATTAGCTTGAATAAGTAGTCCTGTAGAGTTAATCAATTTTTTATTAAGAAAGGTTTTCCTATTATAGCTTAATAAAGGGATCCTTCAGCAAAAGTTGAAGTTACATTCATTGGAAATTGCTGTAAAATTAGAGATGGCGACGTCCTCTCATTATTCTTAGCAAATATATGAAAAAATTCTCTTCACAAAGCCTGAGTGAAACTGGCCTCAGCACGTCTAATGAAATGGTAATCCCTGAAGTAAATCTCCACCAAAGACAGAGCCTAGTACAGGTTTATTTTTTGGCTGCAGTTGTTCTGATAGTTACAATTATCTTGCGAGCCATCCTATCTTGTGGACGGCATGTCCTCACGTTCAAGTCCATGTAGTAATCGCCTAAAAGATGCTTTCTTTGCTTTGATTTTGATGGAAGGGAATAAAACGTGCGCAAGTTAAGGTCTGAAAGGTTGAGAGGTTCAGATTTTCTGGCTTAAGCTGTTGCACAAAATTTTGCTTTGTCATCCAACGTCGACAAGTATAGACTATGCCCAAAGCAGACTCTAAAAATCTTATGAAGGAATTCGAGATTTATGGGTTATCGCAAGGGGAGACTTGTACTACCTTATAGTACATTATTTAGTACCATGGGAAGCTTATTTTCCAGATATTCTGCTTTGTCATTTTTTTGAAGGCATGGACTTATATGCTCTTTATTTCAAAGTAATCTCCTGGAGGTCACAGACTCAGAATAGGGTCGTTTTACAAAATTGGTTGAGTGGAAGGGGTTCAAGTTATGGACAGGTTGTAATTTTTCAGAAACTGAAAGCAACACTGACATTTTGAAATTTTAACTGTTTTCAACTAGAAAGCCTAGTAACTTCTATTCTACTAAATAAATTCTGATCAAATTTCGTATGCTTATTTGAATGAACTGTAACATGAATTTAAAACAAGCTGCATCTCTCTAGGTGGATTAAAATTGAGATCTGGAATCTGTTGTTACTTTATCAAATTTCGCAAGTTTCAGACCCCTTTTGGCCGAAACATTTCCTTGTCTTACTTGAATCTGTTTTAAACTTCCCACACGCATTCTCCCCATCAAGACAATCAAGGATTAACCCTCTTTTGCTTATGTCTGACCAAATCTTCCTGTTGAAAAATGTGGTTTCAATTGTATTTTTTTTGCAACTTTTGAAGATCAACAATGGTATACATTTGAGTCAGTCACTTGTTTTGGAGAATTTCCCGCCCGCAGACCCTTCCGAAGATTCATCACTGACCTTTTCAAATTGTCTGCATCAGATTTCAGATACCCTCCTGAAAAGCAGGGACTCCAGAAACATACTCATACTCAGCCTTGCACTTTGATGGTCCCATGACAAAGTTGTTACGTAGCCAATTCTTCACTGGTTTCGATGTGATTACGCATTTGAAGTATTCGTTCAAGGAAAGGTGTATCTTGTTTCCAGTGTTCTGCACGCTAGTACTATACTGTCATACCATTTATGAGATGATTTCGTACTGAGGATCAGGATATACTATATATTCTGATCCTCAAAACTATACTATGTCCTGATCTATACTGCAACCTGATACTATACTATATCCTGTGTGGGATTTCCTAAGGTGCTCGATGTTGAAGTACATAGTATTTTTGTTTGTGCCTATGACAGTGTTAAGGTCAATTTTTAATTGGTGACACATGTTGTTTTGGGTTCTCCTGCGGATATGATGCCAGTGGCGTCTCTTGTTCTTGTTTTAGTACCATGCTCAAAAGTTTACTTACATTCAAGTATCAAAAATTTACACTTCTCAGAAGCTTTATGTCATCCCCAAGTAACCAGTGCATGGAATGCCTACCAGTGCATGCCTGATCAACGGCAGCCGTGACAGTTGGAAGGTCCATACTTTACGACAAACTCCACATAAATAGAGCATTATTCTCAGACCATCATGACCACTGTGATATATATAATCAACAAAAGACCAGATATTCAACTTAAAAACGGACACCCGCACCATTACAAAGCACTTCTCTAAGAGTAAAATAACACTGGGTTTGCATCGCTGCTCTAAAAGTGTTTTTCAAACATCATCATCAAGCTGCATCAAAAAGGGTTTAAGGCTATCCGAAGGCTTTGGTCTATCTCAAAAGAAAATTATTTTAGAAAGAGCGTCAATACGTTACCTTGATCGAAGTTTCTATACTCAAGGAAGATACCAAAGTAACCAGTTTCAAGATTCATGATGCTGCAAAATCTGCTCTCAGCAAATCTACTTTGCTCCTTCAACACCGCTGACAGCAGTCTTTGCTTGTATTGATATAGGTGAGTGTACAGCCTGGTGTGAGCTGAGTGTAGGTGACTGTCAGCTGGGTTTAGGTGCATGTTGATAGGTGTTGCTGAGTGTTGGTGAGTCTAGGTGGGTGCATGTTACTGTACTTGCATAAAATTTAATCAAACTAGATACTTTAACCCTTTCTTTACGTGCCCTCCGTATAGCGGAGGGTTGAAACCCATCGAAATTTCCTGGAGAAATTTTGAACATTTTGCGTTTTATGTCCGTTTTCTGAATGGGTGCGACAGTTGAAGCATTCTTGTGTATTTCACTATGTTCAAAATTCATACGTTATATGGTATGAACATAAAACTAGCGGGACCCGGCAGCCGTAAAATCAGCAATGAGCAAAATGTACGACCGTTTACCCTCCGCTATGCGGAGGGCAGGGAAACTAAGTGCCAAAACCTCAGTAATGAAAGGGTTAAGAGAAAATCATGGAAAGAAATCATCTAAAACTGAGATCATTGAAAACAGTCAAACAGAAGTAAAACAAGAGCAAAAACATGAAATTTGTCAAAAAATGACATAACAATCTGTCAGAACATAGTCATGTGATACCCACCTGTAATAGGTATGGACCTTCCAACTGTCACATCTTAATCTAATGCAGCTTACTTTCGCTTATGTCAGCCGTCGACGGCTAACTTTACGCTTGTGACTTTTCCTGACAGTTGTAACGTTATTCTGCTCGTAATCAGTGTACACCCGTATTCTGCTGGGGGAAACCCCAAAACATCTCCAGTAAGACTAAAACTTGGCAGGAACATAGCAGAGACTACAAACTAAACTTTTTAGTCAAAAAAGGCCCGATGACGTTATCAAATTTTTGTACCGTTTGCTTGCTGTAATAGAAAGTCTCTAAGGGCAGAATAGGATTAGTGCCTAAAATACAATGAGTAATATTAACATGAGCTCAATAAAACAAGTTTTAGTGAATTAAGCCAAAATTTAGAATTTCTATGATCATGAAAACCCATTTGAAGTCTTCTGTTGACTACTTATAGAATGATGCTCTAGTTGGTTTTTGTCTTCAATTGCTCTATTACGGCAACAAGCAGCAATGATCACCTTTTTAAAAGGAAAACACATGCATCAATGTGGTGAAAGGAAGAAATCTGTCAGTCGTTATTCAAAACTTCTGACAGGTAAGGCTAATCTTTTGCAATGCTACACAGGTGTGTGGCAGCCATAGAATAGTGTCGAGTTTGCTTCCTTAGCGACCGCTGACTTTGTTTTATAGATAAGTGTAGTCGGGTGTAGCTGGGTTCCATTGAGTGTAGGTGGGTGTAGCCGAGTGCATGGTTTACATGACGCGTAAATTTCCCCTCTCCGTGTTGTTATGATAGAGTAGTCAAAAGGTATGCTCTCTGGAACGCTACATTTGTATCTGAGATCTGTCACGAAACTTACTAAATGGGATCACCAAGATTTCCTGTTCTTTTCTGTGAAATTGACCACTTGTTTCCCTGTGAATATTTTACTTATGGTGGGGGACAAGATATTGTTATTGTAAAGGACACAACAGTGCTTTTGAACTTTGCCCACATTGTACTAACTAGTAGTATTGATAGAGCTAGCTAGTTATTTCCAAAAAGAAGACCACTCGAAAATTCTCTTGCTATGAGCATGCATCCACCAGTAGTAATGTAATATGCTTTTTTCATTCCACCATGGAACCAGTCTACGATCCCACCAAGACAGGGCATAGACGTAGCAAGCTTTTTGACTTGTTTGTCCAACATGGCCTGCTGACAGAAATTTGACTTTGAAAGTCAGAAATAAGCTCATCTTTTGAGAAATCTGACTTTCCGATGTTAGTTTAGTGGATGCACTGACATATCAACCACTTATGTTGAAGCGTCTAGACATGCATGGGAAAGAACATGGAGATAGGGCCATGTGAACATTATTCTTGCAGTCGTAATGTTGTGTGTTTGTTGATCAGAGTTACTATTCCAACAAATTCATGTGAAGGTACATGTGTCTTAAGGCCATACTGAAAAATTGTCAATGTTGGGAGGACGCAAGGCAGAAATGTGACCATTTCAGGGACTTTAAAGGTAATAGTATAACACTTTTGTTCCTAATGTAACACGTTACTTAACGCTGTTTGAGACATCAATGCAACGCCGAGCATTCTCTCTTGCACAACACATCTCAAATGAAAACTTGCATATCCAGATCAATGTGAACACATTCCTAAACCTTGTGGCGCATCTAAAATATAACATGCAACACGTGCTGAGAAGAAAGAACATGTGGAACATAAACTCCTCGTAACGGGTTGAAAACATTTTAGAACCCATTGTAAGTTGTCTCAGCAGTCGGTTTTTCTGCTAGACACGCTGTTCTAGCGATCTTTTTTATAGTTTTGGTCTTTTCTAGCGATGTTTTATCGTTTTTATGCTGTTGTAGCGATGTTTTTGAGTTCTTAAGCTGTTCTAGTCATCTTTTTCTTTCGTTCGTTGACTGTTGTACCTATCTGCTTTTAGTTCTTATGCTGCTCTGGCAAAGTTTATTTGTTGTTATATGCTATTCTACTGATCTTTTTTACCCTTACGTTGTGTAAGTGATCTTCTGTTATTTCATATGGCTTTCCCCGCAATGTTCACGCTGTTCTAGTAGTCTTTTTTTCAGTACATATGCTGCTCTAGGTATTGTTTTTTAGTTATTATGCTGTCTTTGCGATCTTTTTGTAGTTCTTATGCTGCTCCAGCGATATTTTGTTTTCTTACGCTGAGTTGCGATCTTTTTTTTAGTTCTTGCACTGTTCCGGCAATTCTTTTATATCCATGCTCTCAAGTTCCGAATATAACAGAGGGTGGTTCGCTATAAGCTGAGTTTGCGTGGGGGATGGGAGCAGCGACTATTCGAAACCTGACATTACACGATTGCGATCGTTAGCTTACGCTTGTTCTAGCGACCTGTTTACATACTTTGTTTGTATGCTGTTCTAGTGATCCTATGTTTTACAATACGATAGTGTTTGTTACTTATCACACTGTTCTAGCAAAATCTTTTTAGTTCTTACACTCTTCCTGTGGTCTTTGTTTATGTTCTGGCGATTTTTTATACTGCTTTGCTTTTCAAGCGATATGCTGGGGTTTTCAGGGTAATCTTACGATATTTTTATTTAGTTTTTTTACACAATCTTAGCCGTCTTTTATAATTTTTACGCTGTTCTGGCTACTTTAATTTTAAGCTGTTGTAGTGATTTTTCTTTCATTCTTGCAATGTTCTGGCGATCTCTTTCCTCAACGATGGACACGTCAATGACTCTACTAAGATACCCCTCTCCGCTTGTTTAATTTTTGCAAACTTTCCACACACCCCTCCCCTTCTACTTGGTACCATAGAGTAGGGTTCAAGTTGTTGCAGCTATCTTTTTTATACTTCGTTTTTATGCTGTTCTTACAACTTTATTTGTAGTTTTTACACTTTCGTTCTTTTCCTGTACACCTTACGCTGCTCTAGCTAGCTTTATTTCTAGTTCTTTCATCAATTGATTTTTTGTTGTTGTACGGTTTCTTCAAACCTGATGCACATTTGAAATTTCTTTTTTCTTGCAAGATGTCTGTTTCCTGCTTTTGATAGCATAACAAGTAAACCACTGTCTAGTGTCGTTTCTGAGTCAATTTCATGTATCCTATGGGGAGCAACTTTCGTGGTTTCGACTTTTCGCGGGACTTTGTGTTTTTGCAGTACAATGCAATGTGAGTGAATAAATTTTGGCGGTTTAAGATAGTCCGTCAATTTTGCGATGTTATTTCTATATTCTTGTGACAAAAATATTTTTGGAGTGCACCAAAAGTGACTGCCATTCTTAAATTGAAAGCAATTTATGTATAATGCGTTTTTTTCAAAATAATTAATGGTATGATGTTTTTTGAAGACTGTGTTAATGTCTTTTTGATCTTTGATAATAGATGACTTCTGTCAATTTTACAATGTTACTTCTATATTTTTGGAGTGTACCAAAAGTGACTGCCATTCTTAAATTAAAAGCCGTTTAAGTATAATGCATTTTTTTCAAAATAATTAATGGTATGATGTTTTTTGAGCAATGTGCTAATGTCTTTTTGATCTTTGATATCGAAAATTCCCTGCCAAAACTTCTTCCTCATTAATTGGTTTTTGGACTCCAGCTTTAGCGGAAGAGTCTGTAGGTCCGTCACCAGCGCATTTTCCCGGATAACCGCTCAATGAATTTTTCTGAAATTCTGTGGGAAGGTGACAATCCGTAATTGACAAAAAGTTATGGAGCCGGAACTTTGAAAAAAAAATTTTGTTTGGCTTGCAGGTGGCAATTTATGCATAAAAATGGCCGTTTTTAGGGTTTTTTAAGAATATTTCATTATTTTGTTCATTATATCTTTTCACTACTTTTTTGTGATTTTTGGTGTGAAACTGCAGGTCAATAGTAGTTATTCTGTGGACCACGTGTCATGTCTGGGAAAACTCTCGTTTGGCTTGCATGTGGCAATTTATACACATCCAAAAATAAGATTGTTCATGTTTTTTACCAAATAAGTCAAAAACTGTTCATCCGATTCTTGTCGCTTTTGGTTTGAATATTAGGGGCAACTTTATGCATGTTTTGAACAATATGCCATGTTTTCTGAAAGTCTCGTATGGCTTGCGGGTGGCAATTTACGTTCAAAAATGGTGACTTTCAGTGTTTTTTGTTCAAATATGCCATGAACGGTTTGTCCGTTCCTTGTCATTTTTGGTGTGATTCTTAGGGGCCTCTCTTTGTATGTTACGAACCATGTGCTATGTCTGAGGAAAATCTCTTTAGGCTTACGGGTGGTAATTTACGTCAGAAAATGACTATGTTCGTTTTTTTTTTCCAAATGTGTCATCAATGGTTTATTTTTTAATTTTTGGTGTGAATCGTAGGGGCAACAAGGCATATTAGTTGAATAATGTGATAATGTTGGGGTTTTCAGACAACTGGTCCTACGTTTAACACTGGAAAATGCCTATATACTTACTGTCTACCTTCTCTTCTTATTGGCTTTCTTCTCGTCCTCGATCTTTTCTCGCATCCACGATCTTCTGTCTTGTCCAAAAGTGATAATAATCACTATTTGCTACAGTTTCCAATGTTAAAATATAAGAGCCCAAATTTCCACCCTCCTGTCTATGGGAGAGTATCTTCATAAACAGCTTATGAGAATCTGATCTGATCATCACATCTCTACTCTCATGATGCCAAGGTGGAAATTAGAAGTCTGGTGTTCTTTAGTTAGCGATGATGTGTGCATGTGTTCTAAAGAATGAGTGGTTTATAATCGTACCTGAAGTTGGGTTAGGTACTCGTTCCATCTACAAACAAATTGACACTACCATTCTAATGGATTTTTGTAAAGCTAAGAGAAACTTCATTGGTTCCAAATTGCTACATGTTTATTCCATGTAAAATTCATTTGAAGATAATCGATGATTGATGATGTTCGGGTATTTCATTGTTAGTGCTGTCATCGTAGAACTCTTGTAAAATTTCTTGAGGCAATTGTTTGGGCTTGATGCCAACCTTAGAGCTATGATTTCTAAGGATCTCAAAATTGTTTTATTTTGTACGTAGAGATGGAGACAAAGATTATTCAAACAAATATTTCCATCACAACTGTACATGTGCAATTCTTTGTTTGCGAAGCAGTTTTACACCTGTTTAGAGCCGCTTGTGATTGGTCTAACTTTCCTTCTCTGTAAAAGCAGCTATCAGGTTTGTTTATTGTTTGAATTAGCTAGGCGCACATGGCTTATTTTAAAAGTAAGGAAATTAGTGTAATAACAATTCTTGGGGCTAGTGATGTTGATAGAGCAGGGTCTGAGGGCAGAAGAATAGTCATAAAAATGTCCTTTAGGCAACATTCTCGTGAAAATGAGTCTCTTGCTCATGGTCATGAGCGAGGGTTAGTCAGTTTCCTTAAGACAGGGACCTGCAGCAAGAGCGGAAACTTTTTTTAGCAGTATATTAAGTCTTGCCTCTCTGCTTTAACATTCTATGAGTTGCAGGGACATTATTTGATGTAACATTGAGAGCTTTGTGTTGCTAACCTCATATAATTTTCTTGAGAACACTGTAGAGCAGGCTTTTTTTTGACTTGCAAACACTTAAGGATTGAGTGAGGGCATGTAGGTGTCTGTTTAGGCTCCGGTTCAAATTTTCTATGTTCTTGTTGTTTATATTGGTTGTTTTATGATGTAACTTTCTCTTGCAGAAGGATATTAGATGCAGCCACACATCTGCCACCGTTCAGCAAGTGAAAGTAGTTGTGAAGCCATTATTCAAACAGGGAATTATTGACAAAGATGGCTATAAGTGGATCATGCGTAATGCTGTGGAAATGGTGAGAATAGTATCAAATGAGCTTCTTTTATATCCTTAGTAAACAACATTTACTTAAATTCTGTTTTGTTACCCTATGTGGATGTTTACTATGCAGATAATGTGGCTATATATTGTTGCAGTTGTGCATTGGTAGTTTTTACTCATTAACCCTGGCGTTGTGAGCCCCCCTGCCGGGTCCAGGGCGGAGCCCTGGAAGCTTTTGCATTTTTGAATAGTTTGAGGCACTAA
>JAOBRC010481899.1:0-11714 GCA_027575255.1 Scolionema suvaense
TGCTTGCTCAATGAAACTAATCTTCGATAATTGATACTCCAAATGCTTAACCTTTAAAATCCCTGAAAAGGTCACATATGTCAAAATACTTTTCATCCGATTCTTGTCATTTTTGGTTTGGATACTAGAGGAAACTCTGCGCATGTTTTGAACCATATGCCATGTCTCCTGACAACCTTTTTTGGCTTGTGGGTGCCAATTTATATCCAAAATGCTGGTTTTCAGTGTTTTTTTCGAATATGTCATGAACGGTTCATGCGTTCTTTGCCATTTTTGGTTGATTCACAGGGGCCTCTCTGCGTACGTAAAATCTCGTTAGGCTTGTGGGTGGTAATTTACGTCAGATAATGGCTATTTTCATTGTTTTTCCGAATGTGTCATCAGTTCATGTTTCATTTTTGGCGTGAATCTTAGGGGCAACAAGGCATATATTATTATGACCCATGCTTTGTATCATAGGAAGATGTTGTTCTTGACTATGTGGATGGCAATTTATGTAAATGATTGCTGTTTTAAGGTTTTTTCACAATGTTTCAAGAACTCTACATTACGCTTTTGTCATCTGCGGTGCAAACTTATGGCTTACGTGTTATTCTCTTCTTTGATCTGACATGGTGATTCTCTGTTAAGTTTACGGGAGTCCACTAATTATGTGACTTGTTTGATTTCGGTTTAGTTTGGTAGATTTTTGGGGAGTTTTAGGTCCATTTATTTGGCAGTTTTGCATCAGCCTTTCTGTCGGGAGAGGTGAAAGCTAACTTCCTATTATGTAGATGCTAATAAAAGTATTGTGCTCACTGGAATTATTTTTAAATTGCATCATGTGACATCATGGACAAGTATCTTGATGAGGCAGTTTTGAATTATGGTATGTGTTTAATGATAACTTCGCTTTCTGTGAGTTGTTTTCTGTTTTTTTCTTGCGCTAGTGTGTTGTGTGTGCGTTTTTCAACGTGACTGTTCTCTAGTTCATGGGGTCGATCTTTCATCTGGGCAGGGTTGAGTATTGGGTGCACGTAAACTATGTTTAAGGTCACTAGCAGAGTCTCAAGTACTGGTGTCCAGATGATTACTATTGATGGCCCCAATCGCTGAGGTGTACCTCATGGTTGCTGATTTGCAGGTTACTATCCGCCAGGGTCTCAAGTGCTGGCGCCTAGATGATCGTTTTTGTTGTACCATGATATATTTTTGTGCGTTGCCTTTTTATTTGTTCCGTCAATAGTTGTTATTATAGTTTGTTGTCGCATTTAATGTACAACACTCTGTGAGGTAAATCTGAACATTTTATTGACAATCCAGATTAGGTAGCGTTCGTTCGGGACAGCTCACCTGAAGTTCGGGTGAGCTGTTGCCAAGGAAACGATCTCATAGTTAATTGCCTTGGTGTGTCATCACATCCTTGCATGGCTGGATGTCAGAGTCATCAATTAAAGATTAGTAAAACGTGGAGTAATACGAAGCAATATCGGTAGAACAGCAGCGAAATAAAGGAAGGCAGTGGAATGTTGGAGAAATAGAATAACGTTGGTAGAACAGCCGAGGAATAGAAAAAGATCAGTAGACCCTTTGTAAATAAAAAAGATCGGTAGAATAGCATAAGAAATAGCGGTGAAACAGGGTAAAAACTAGCGCTATAACAGCGTAAGAAATAGCGGTAGAACAGCGTGAGAAATAGCGGTGAAACAGGGTAAGAAATAGACTAGAATAGTCTCTCTTAATTTATCACTCGTTTCACCTACAGAATAGTCGCAGTGGATGTCACTCACTGCGAACGTATACATGCCAACCAAGGGAGAAAGAGAGAGAGAGAGAGAGACTAGTGCACTTCGGCCACGCAGTAGCAGCGAGGGATCACAATAGCCTATTCATCGCATGCTAGGGGGTTGAGAAATGTCGCAGACATCGCCTCATTTGCGGTATTTTCTGGTTGGCTCATTTGGCGAAGGCCTGAATTACTAATTACTAATTAAGCGAGCCACCTTCCACCCCCTTACGATGTTCACGTCAAACAGCAAAGCGCGTCTCATTGGCTGCAATTGAATAGCGCTGCTAGCTGAGCTATATTTAGTAACCCAGAAATCTGGCTCAACAATGGGAGAAACTGTAGGCGGTAAATGTGCTGCGCGCCGAAGTATTCAAGTCTCCCTCTCAGTTGTCAGTCTGCTAGTTATTCTAACCAGGGTAGCGCTGGGTAGTGGTATGGTGTAGGATATCGATCGGGAGTAGAGGAAAGGGAGACTGTCAAGTCTACGTAAGAAATAGCGGTAGAACAGTGTAAAAGATCGGTAGAGCAGCATAAGAAATAATGGTGAAACAGCGTAAAAAATAGCGATATAACAGTGTAAGAAATATGGCAAGAACAGTGTAAGAAATAGTGGTAAAACAGCGTAAGATATAGTGGTGAAATGGCGTAAGAAATAGCAGTATAACAGCGTAAAAAATAGCGGCCGAACAGGAAAAAATATCGGTAAAACAGCGTAACAAATATCAGTATAACAGTATAAGAAATATCGATAGAACAATTAAGACATCAATCGGTAGAATAGACGAGGAATTGAAAAAAAAGATCAGTAGACCCTAAGTAAAAAAGATCGGTAGAACGGATGCATACAAAACATGATCAGTAGACCCTTCGCAACATAGAAAATATCTGTAGAACAGTGCAAGAAATATCAGTAAAACAGTGTAAGAAATGTCAGTAGAACAGCTGTTCTGCCGATATTTCTTATGCTATTCCGCAGCTATTTTTTACGCTGTTTCACCGCTGTTTCTTATGCTGTTCTACCGATATTTCTTACGCTATTCTATCGCTATTTTTTACGCTGTTTTACCACTATTTCTTACACGCTGTTCCACCGATATTTCTTACACTATTCTACCGATATTTCTTACGCTGTTTTACTGATACTTTTACGCTGTTTTACCGATATTTCATACGTTGCTCTACCGATGTCTTAGGCTGTTTTTATCGACAATATCTTACGCTATTCTACCGATATTTTTTACGCCTACATTTTTTACCAAAATTTCTTCCTCTGTTCTACCGATCTTTTACGCAGTTTTTACCAAAATTCCTTATGCTATTCTACCGATATTTTTTACGCTGTTTTACCGATATTTCTTAGGCATATTCGGATAGTCCTTATATTCAAATATGCGAAAGTCTGAAAATGCAGCCGTAGAACATCAGAATTTAGTGTAAATTCACAGAATTATTATTAGAATTATGCTCAATACAGTCCACAACTACTTTATTTTCTTTCAAAGTCAAGATTCAGTTGCAAAACGCGGTTTAAGAAATTATGGTCATGATAGAAAAGTGCTTCGATATGTGGCTGTTTATGTGACATTTTTTCATTTTTGCATACGAAAGTAACTGAGATATATAATAACCCAAAGGAATTTACACGCTGAACTTCCGTACTGATGCTATTTGTTTGCTTAATTTGAAGGTAGGTAGTTTTAAAATTTCGTTTTTAGAAGTTCTGGTTTTATGCCATTAGTCAATGTGAGCACTTATTGCTTGGGTCTGTTTTGCGTATTGATTTGGGAGCTTGCAAGCTAATAGTTTTGAAAGTGTTTTACCTATTAAAACCTGCTCATGCACATGTATTTAGAGCAGTTAGGTTTGCCATGGAAGTACTTGCTATTGGACCTGGCAGAACTGGAACATCATCCTTGGCTGCAGCATTGAGTCACCTGCTAAATGGAAAGTGCTATCACCTGTTTTATTCTGGGATGTCTACTACTGAACTGGCAGAACTAGGAAAGCAGTTGATGGATAGCACTGCACAAATAGAGGATAAAACTGCTCTGTTTCATGATTGCAAAGGTGTTGCAGGAAGCATTCTTGGTTGCTGTTGGAAAGAGCTGTTGGATGCATATCCTGCAGCCAAAATCGTAATTGCTTATCGAGAACCAAATGCATGGTTTGATAGCATGACCAGGAATATGCTTCCAATACAACGTTACTATGGAACATGGACATACACTCTTGCTCATGTATTTCTTGAGAGAGGTTTTTATGATCTTCGTGAATTTGTGCGATTTTGTTATAGAGGCTTTTAGGCATTGATATTGATCTGTGTAGAGGGAAATGGAATCTGGAAGAATGTAGAGAACCAATGATAAAGGCGTATTTAAACTTTTTTGAAAGCATACAGAGTGAAATGAAGAAGAGAGGACGTGCATATCTTGTATGGAGAACAGCAGATGGTTGGGAACCTCTGTGCAAGTTTTTGAGGAAACCCTGCCCTGGTTTGGATTTTCCTCATGTCAATGCTCACAACATTGAACACTTTAAGAAGCACTTCATTGTGTTTGAAAGGAGTGCATTGTTAGTGAAGTTTTTTAGCCATATCCTAGTTGTTGGTGTATGCATTGTAGCTGTTTTATTCATTAATGGTATGCAGAACACTTATAACTTCATTTGAATATCATGCCATGTATAGATTTCATTATTGCTTGTACCAATCGTAATGTTTTCATCTGTAATTGCGTGTTTCATTTTGCAATGCATATAAGGAATTATTTATTTATTTGGATTTTTTTTACAATTTTTAAATGGCCAATTTTGCTGTTGTTGTTGTTTTTTTGTATAAGTTGTTAATGTGTATCTGTGTTGCCGTTGCTGTTCTCATGATCTTTCCGTGTTTGTGTCAGTGGTGTTTACTTCCTCATTCATGTTCTGTATGTGATTGTTCTTTTTCCACTTCCCAGCAAGGCAGGCCATCTCGGGAGGGCTGATTGTTGGTCGCCTGCAAAACTTGTTTAAAGCCACAGCCAGAGTATCAAGTGCTGGCGCCCGGATAGTCATCATTGCTATGTGGGACTTGGGAAAAGGTTACACTTGCGCTGACCATTCGACTACCATTTTGAGGACTGCCATTTCCATGGGGTCTCAATAGGGTTTTATCCTTCTTTCTTTTGTCGATGTTTAGTCCTTGTCATCGACAATTTACTTGCCCTGGAAAGGGTGGTAGTGTTTAACCACTCTCAGGACATCATCCCTTCTTTAGTTGAAACCCATTGCCTTTAGCAGCGTTTCGCATGTATACACTCATCTTGTCAGTTTATTATCAGTTATCAAGTTAGAGTCGAAACCCTTGAGTGGGATTTGCATTGATGATGTTATGTTTGGGTGTGCATCTGCAGGGCCATATCCAGCATTTATTTGGGGAGGTATTCTTTTTTCATCAGTAAAAAAGAGGCAGCATAGTTGGCGAGCTATACGCTCTCGTGTTTGCAGATGCAAATGTGCTGGACGACTGAACTAATTACCATTTACGCCTGCCTTTGTTCTCAGTCAGCCGAGGCAGAAGGAAATTCAGCAGGTGATTTTCAAATCAAACTGAGTTTCTTCTATCCGTAAAATACATCATATTATGCTATATATTAAGGTTTTATGCTGTCTTAATGTTTATTTTTGATATGTTATGCGTAAATTTTACAGTTGTGTATAAATTATTGGTGATTGGGGAAACATGCACTGTTAAATACACATTGACATATTAGGTTGCAATACTCTGCTTTCTTATTTTCTTGCTGGAACACTCCTCTGAGCATGCTGTGCCAGCGTAAGCAAAGATCTAAAATTAGTAATGTTTGACAGGTAGAATGAAAAGCTTTTTTTTTGCTAGTGACTGTATCACAGACAAGGAAAATATTAGAAACTATATCAAGCATATGTATGGTCTGTTGCAGCACTTTTCGAATTTGTTCTGAATGGCGTGATGGTTGATTTTTTGCTCGGGAAATCCTGCTGCAGGGAAACCTGTCACGTCATTCTTACCACAATGTTAACGCAAAACTCTGCTAAAGCGTGTCAATATTTTACCAGGAGTGTCAATATTTTACTACGATACTCTCCTGACATTCTTGGTTACCAAATATTGTTAGTTCTACCTGTTCCTGGCATTTCTTATTGAGATGTAATGTAGGACAAGTATGGAAATACCATTTCGGTTCTGTTAAGATGTCCCAAACTTGTTTGTTTGTACCTGTCTTTAATCTTTGATGTATATATTTGAAGCAATTTGGATCAATCAAATCTTTAAAATTAAAATTATCTGTGGGAAGACATCGATTGGACAACTTATCGTGTTCATTAGAGTTCATTTGAGGTACGTTGGCAAAATTGGTACCTGCCTATCATTTTGTGGAATTATGTGGAGTGGAATTTGACAATACCAAAATGTTAGAGGAACCTATTTTGTAGCTAGAACCCTTGTGCATTAATTAGTAGTTATTGAAAAAAGATTTTATAAGACAAATATTTTTATGGTGACAAGTTTTTCTGACTTCGTTGTGGAAAACAAATTCTGAAACAAACATGGAAAATGTTTGTTCGTCTGTGGAAGTGTTTTTAGCCAATTTTTTATAGGTGTTATGGAAATATTTTGAGATACATTCATTAACTTTTTGTAAGTGTTGGAGTTAAACGTAACTGCAATTGCAATATTTAGACTTTAATTCAAGGAGTATCGCTCAGCATGCCAATAATGAAACTTGTCGATTAGAGACTCTCAAGGAAATTTTGGGCATAAAATACTTATGTCGGATTTTATTCCGTAGAACGTATTTTCACTTCCATGCAATGCCATTTTAATGGCCATTATATTTTAATCTCATGGATAATTTTTCCTGGCCACTTGTGGAACTTTCTGGAACTTGGATCCAATTGTTAAGTGTCTGTAATATTCAGTATGTAATTGCTCATAAGTAATTGTAGTTATGATATGGACTGTTAGTCTGGTGTATGAAAATTCTTGTCCACCTTGCGTGTGTCCATTTATGTCTGAAAATGGCCATTTTTAGACTGCTTTGAAAGTTGTTTGAGAATCTCTCCATATGTTTTGCAGTTTTTTGTGTGAAATAGTCCTTTTTGCGTCGTTAATATGATAGCGCTTTTATGAGAAGAATAGCAAATTATTTTGTATCAAACCATGCCTCTTCATTTCTTTAATGCTCCGAATACAAAACAAGTTCATTTGGTTAAGTGTTTTCTACTTTATTTGCCACTGCTTGGTATTAGAATACCGTAATTCTTCGATTAATCGCCCCCTTCTTTTAAACGTCCCCAGGAACAAAGCCTCCCTTTTCCGGAGAGTTTTCAATAAACGCCCCCTTCCATTAAATGCCCCCCTCAAATAGACGCCCTCTCTAGAGGGGCGTTTATTAGAGATGCACCAATTAACACATGTAAAACCCCTACCACAACTACATTATTACTTCAGTTTTTGTGGCTTTTGTTCCATACAAGCATATGGTAATAAGGAAAAGATAATGTTTAAGATGATATTGGCATTTAATATATTGTATATGATGAAGATAGGAACAAGACATGTAAGTGTATCGAATGACAATACGAGAAGTAAAATTTAACACAGGAGTAAAACACTCCAAAGAGGACCGCTATTTCACTGACCTCTTTTCCTTTACAGGGATAGCTCAGCCGATGAATAGACGCACAGAGCACCTACAAAAACCCACTTGAAATACTATTTGCACCAAGATATTACAATGTGCAGATGGTTATCCAAAATGATATGCAAAGCTGCCTGCAGCAATAATTGACTAACCATAAAATGATTCTAGGGAAATTTGATATTGACTAGTAATTACACCTGTGCTCCAGGACTTGCGACCTGGACGTAGCTTTAACCCTACAGAGTATGGGCTTTTTCAGGTAGTACAGAGTATGGGGAATGGGGGAGGTGGGTGAATTCCACCCCCCTGCTAACTTCTGTAATAATGGTGCCACACCCACAAAACTTGGTAGAGGTAAAGAAGAACATCTTATAACACTATTTCAGGACTGAAAATGTACTTGGTATATTGCATTTGGATGCTACAAGTGATCATTGACAGGGTACTTATCAGGAAAAACAGCAGCCGGGAAAAATTTGATATCTTTAGAACCAGGATAGATATTCACACCAAATTTGTTTTAAATGAAAGCTTGATAAATGTGTGGAAAAGTCAACAAAAAAACCAAGACCTTCGGGCTTGGCAAAATTTTTTTACACAAGAAAAACATGCAGGGGGGTGAATTCCACCCCCCCCCCCATACTCTGCAGGGTTAAACATGTTTTATGGGGCCAACGCTCAGCTTACACAGGTGAAATACCAAGAGTAGAAACTTGTTACTACCACGCAATTATGGAATAGCATAATACAATATCTGGGAATTCAAAGTGATCAAGAGGCCGCCCGCAGCCCTGCAAGCACCTGAACAATTCACGAAAGTGACAGTAGTGGTTGGCAAAAACACCCGTGCACCAGGAATTGTGACCTGGAAGTAGCTTTAAACAATGTTATAAGGCACCCGCACTCAGCATTGCACAGGGCAATTACAAGCAATCAGAATTTGCCATTCAAAAATTCACACACACAACAATTCATTCATACAGAAAGCTAACACACACAAAACACCAAAAACTGCCTCAACCAGCATGCTACACTCGCCATGTACCCCCCACACCACACCCCCCCACCAGCCCACGTCCCTGCCCCGCAGCCCCTGTACCCACTTCAAAGTAAAAAACAGTAACAAAATTGAAGCCCCTACCTCCCCAAAACACAAAGGCACACTCGCTCACTAGCCCATCCTTTTACTACAAGCACACAAAACTGCACACACTGACACGACAAGAGGACTAAATGCCATTGATGTATAGAGTTCATATGTAAGTGAAAAAGAAAAATTCCATAAAAATGCAATCGATGCCCCCTCTTTTAAACGCCCCCCTCGAATAGACGTCCCCTTTAAAGCCAAAAACGTAATACACGCTTGGACATTTAATCGAAGCATTACGGCATAGAGTTGACATGAAACGCCAAATAAATGTCTTATGTGCCTCTTGCTTTGCATTTCTATATCCTCTGTTTTCTAAACGAGGGTGGTGTCTATTACATTTTTATGAAATTCTTCTTTTTTCTTACGTATAGACTTTGTATGTCGATGAAATATACACTAGATTACATGTCAATATCATTGTAAACATCATCTTTTTCATATTTCCATATACTTAAAAGAAATAAAAGCCACAAAACTGAAGTAATAATGTAGTGGTGGTAGTAGTTTTACAGGGGGCGTCTACTCGAGGGGGGTGTTTATTGATAAATCTACTGAGAAATGGGGGCGTTTATTCAAGGGGGCAATTCATCAAAGCATTACCGTAACTTAGCTGATGGTTGATTCAATGTGGCTAGTTGTAGGCTGAGTTTGGAACATTGGTCACGGAAAAGCATCCCACGAAAATGCTTTGCAATATTTTGGGTTGGGCATGCGGTCGTTTGTGGTGTTTGTCCTGTAACTATGGTAAAAATAAACCTTCTAGTAGATTGTAGAGCTCATTAAAAAATGACATACCATTTTTACTGCGGGATGAAAGCTTCTCATGTAGTTCTAAAGATATTGAGTTCCAAGACTCAGGAGCTACCATTGTACCACTAATTATATATGCATGGTGTCACATGGGTATGACTCAAATTGCCCAAACTTAATCCCCAAAATACTCAAAATTGAATTTGTTGCAAAGGACTCACTCTTATTATTTTACCTTATTATTTTCTAACAATGCCTATAAGGATATGTTAAAGATCCATATGAAAACATAAGGACTTTGGGAAACCAAGAAAACAACATTACTTAGCCAAGTTCGTGTATGACATCATAAAGAATCATAAAAAAGATGGTAGCTGCCGGGCTTAAAGAGAGGATGTCTGTCTCTAACAAGTACATATGGTTTTGCTATAGGAGCAAAACCAAATGTCGCGATTTACTCTGTTTTACCATCTCTTAAGATTTCATTTTTGACCTTGGTTCCATTAAGTATTCATCAGTATTTTCTTGTAATTTTTGTAGGTTGCAAAATCAGTTCTATGTTCCTTGTGTTTGTTGTTACTAGACTTAAGTGTTCCACTGTTACAAGTGATAATATTATGTTATAGTAAAAAGGTGAATGATGATGTTGAGTGCTAAGCGTTTGACTACTGTTGGCACATTGTTCTTATTTGTTTATCTCCTGAAACTCCTGTCTGTTCCACTTTATCTTTTATGGTTCTGTTTTTCTTATACTCCAGGTTTGTTATTGACATAGAGAAAACCGGAATACAGTACCCTGCAATGAGGGAGGGTCTTAATTATCTTCCGAAGGATGTGGAGTTTGCAGGGAAAAAATTTTACCAAACCCCTTTTTCTAAGCTCACAAAGCCTCATTAGACTTAACCCCTTGAATGCTGAGGACATATATATATATATATGTCATTGCAAGTGTCTCCTAACAACCACAGCGGATGCATGTGAAAAGCAGAGGGCATACATACACGTCTTTTTTATGCCATCTGAACAACCAAGGACATGTATACACGTTGCATGCCGTTACTTTTTGAGGTTTCATTTGTTGAATTAAATTGTTCTGGTTTTATATAAAGAACGTTATGTTTACCGTCTTGGTTGCTCACAGGAATCCCTATGTGTGTCGGCGGCTACCTGCGAGGACCTATATATACGTCTTTGGTTGTTCGTGAAAATTGGCTCGGCTCAGGTTTAAATCAATAGATCTTCTTATTAACCCTATTCCGTATGGGGTCATTTTTGTCTTTGTGCCTATAGGGGTGGTAGATTCCCCCCTAGTATTTCTGGATTGGCTGTAGCTATGACCAAAACTTGGTCTGGTGATAGACCAACATGTAATGAACAATTTGATGTCATCATAATTTGTGCAGCGTCATTAATTAGTGACATTGTCATAATTAGTAGTCGTTGCCTACCTAATTATGCCAAATTAAAAAAATTTGCATAATTAATCATTTAATTTGGCTTGTCTTAAATCCCAGTGGGCCCTAAACAGGCTGTCTAGCGCGTCATTTTTTTCATTTTGTTCATTTTTATTCATTTTTTATAGAAAGGTCATTTTTTTTTCATTTTTTCATCAAAATTTCCTAGTTTTTCATTTTTTCATTTTTTTACACCAAAATTTTCATGTTTTGTGCCTTTTTGGCACCCGATGTCTTGCTTTTTGTTGTTTGTCAAGCTTACTTGCCTCTCTTCTTGGAAAGACTTTTCCATCATGGCTGACTTCTATGTCGACATGAATAGCTTAGTTATAATCAATGTATTGTTTAACCCTATCCACACCGGGGTCATTCTGGCGCTGGTGGTCCCGGGGGGGGGGGGCCACTATGGCCCCCCCTCCATAACTTCAGAATGACTTAACCTATCTTAATAAAACTTGGCAGGCATAAAGTATGTCATTATACGAATAATTTGGCATAATTATTTTATCTATGACGTCACTCAATTTTGCTGACATCATCAAAATGACGTCAGAGTCTCGAAAAATGCCAAAAATGTCGATTTTCGAAAATTGCGATAAAAATACACTCCAACTCGAAATAATAACGTTTTCTATCATTAATTCGATCAATTTAATGGTATACTCTTCCAAAAACTTGTTTTTAGCATTATTTTCAGCCATTTTCCTCCTTTGACCTGCCAAATTTAGCCTACCACACTATGACAATGACGTCATCACGCTCAGGGCGTGGCACCGACCCAAATTTTTTTTGCAGAAATATACTCCTGAATAAATTCTAGGAAAAGTCATGAAGTTTCATGACTCTAGCTACTAGTCCGGGCTCTGGCAACCTCGACTTCAACAATTTAGTACTATGGACCTAACCCTTCTTGAAATACAGATTGCCAC
>JAOBRC010482010.1:0-18830 GCA_027575255.1 Scolionema suvaense
TCCGATTTCTGTGGATGCAGCGATCATCCCGGAATGGGGAGCCATTTTGGCTCGGAGCTGGTCTCCCTTATACAACTCTAGTCTTCGTGACAAGTTTATCAGTTTTTTGAACTGTTTTTTCGTCATTTGTTAATGCAGGCCTCGACAAATTAATTTTTGTTTGTGCACTAAATATCGTGCACGAAATATTGTGCACCCTAAGACAAGTGGTGTGCACTACGTGCACGAAACTCCTAGTACACTGGGAGGTTTTGTCGTCACTCCACAGCAACGCCAATGCATCTCCACATTTACACCAAATGGCCCTTTGGCCATTGAGATGGATTGCCTTCAAGTTTCTTTACCGAACCGGGGGACGTTTTATCCACATGAACCCCATACACGGGAGATTCGACTTCCCTGCAGCGAAAGACAGCTTTGTTCTTAGAAATTTGGCTGCTATCTATCCTGATACATGTCTCACATACAAAAACATCATATGATCTGCGAAGGAAATCATTGCGTAACCTGATATACATCTCTGTCTCAAGAGAAAGTACATTTTAATAAAGTAATACAAGCTCCTCATGCAGCACGGCAGACGCATATCTGCGCAACAAGGACAAACACTATTGCAGCAATTATGGCAGCAGATGGCAGATGAGAATTCAGTTGATTTATCACATTGATGTAGTAGAGTAGAGGCAGATAATAAACAAAAAGTTTCATCAACCTTTTCCTACGTGCAAGAAATAACGTTTGGGCCGTAATAGCTAGCGTGCACAATGCGTGCTTGGTCGTAATCGTGCACACGATTTGTCAGGCCCTGTAATGAAAGTCACAGGAGCTCTAGGTTAAAATGCATCAGAAACCCATTTGGAAGAGGTAGGAAAACAGGTTAACAACCAGTTATTATTTTAGCGTAGTAGAAGGAGGCTAATAATGTAGATTTTGTTATTAGGTTAAAAGACTCTTGAAAGTCGCAGCCAGAGTGGCAATTGCTGGTTTCCGGATGATCAGTATTGTTTTACCTTTGGTGTCCATTCTGCTCAACCCTCACTCTGCAGGGAGCACGTCCTCATTCTTTGATAGGCTGTTTGTCTTTTAGCCGCCGGTTGGTTTGCATTTCTCTGTCCATTCCATTAGCAGATTAGGTTACCCTGTCAAATGGGAAGACTTTTCCGCTCTCTTCAGTTAGTGCTCCTTTGTTCTCTCAACTTCTGGTTGTTTTAGTCACGATTCATGTTGTATTATCTGTCAGGCCTTTTCATGAGATTTTCATCAGGCGTGCGATCTATCTAGGGCATACAGTTCTTCGGAGGGAGAATTGTTCAACTGAATAGCGGGGTCACAAACTGTCAGATACAGGGGGCGCCAGACAATTGTCTTCACATGCTGAGGAACCCCAAACCTGCAGTGGACACAATGCTGCCATCTCCCCACAGAGATATTCGCTGCTGACAATGCAACTGCTACTTCTCAAGAATTTTTCGACCTAGCCACAACAGTTTTTTTTCACTTGTGGTTCAGCATTAATATACGCATAAGTTCTGCACATGACAGTATTGGCGTGTCAAGCTGGCTTATTATCAATTCTGACTGACGGAAGCATACGCAAGATGCCAGGAATGAACATATGCATTGAGAAACAACAAGCATTCGATGGAGCAATGCAATGGTTTCTAAACACAAGGAATTGTCACGCCACTTCGACATGAGGGTGGGATCAATTTGATCTTGGTAACAAGTTTGAGATGTAGAAATAGCATGGAGACATGTCTCTGGTAAACATCGATGGAGAGATCGCACAATTCACAGATTTGCATCAAACGGAGTAGTTACAGAAGTTGAAGAAACTTAGGCGTACGATCAGCATTTTAGGCGTGCGGCCTTGCGATCGAGAGTCGCACACCTAGATCAGTTTAGCGCGTGCGTGTGCGATCGCACGCCTCTCACGAAAAGGCCTGTACATTCCCCTCTGTCTTAGAATTGAATTGATCAAGTTCTGGCTTCAATTTGCGAACATATGTATAGTTTTTTTTGTTGTAACAGCAACTAATCCCTTAAAAGTGCCAATTCTGTGCGGGAAATCAATCCTTGACTTATCCACGGCTGGTCTATGTGGTTTAGTCAGTTTGAGGCTTTTTGTGTCATCAGTTAAGCCCGGTTTCCGATGGAGCGACTTGGCGAGTCAGCGACCAAGCGACCAAGCGACTGGACTATCTGAGCATGTGCAGAAACTATTTTAAGTAACGTTACGTAATAGAGGTATTGGAACAAGCAACGGAGCGACTGTCGCTCAGTAGTTCAAACGGTTTCAACTACTGACCAAGTGATCGCTCAGCCGCCTAGTCGTCTGGTCGTTACGTCGCTCAGTCGCCAGGTCGCTCCATTGGAAACCTGCCTTTACCCTAATGTCAACAGAGCTATCTCCATGTCAAAAGAGGAGAATGGTCTTACAGGTTGCTTTTCTTTAGAGTGTTGTCACCTTCCACTTTTGTGGTTTCACTTAGTTTGTTGTTATTTCTGCTGTCCTCTATTTACAAATATGGGTTAGAAACAGATTAAAACATGGGAATTTCAATCTGCTGCCAAGGGGATTTCTTGAACTAAAAATCTTCTTGAAAACAGATGGGTACCCAAACTTTGTTTGTAATGTTTGAAGAAGAAAATCCGCGAAACTTTAATGATTGCAAGTCATAAAAGTATAGCTAACCAGGTAATAAGGACTCAACCCATGTAGCTCAGTTGGCAAAGCCCTTTAGGCCCAAAGTTGTTGGTTCCCAATCGTGCCTGGACCTCTGTTTAACTTCGGCTGCATGTCCGCCTGAATATGCATTCACTAGAATAAAAGGTTCCATGAGTATGTCACACTGATTTGCCATGGTTAGAAGTTTAGATTCATCAAAATATGACTCTTCTGCTCGATTCTGGCTTATATACAAGACCTTATTCCCCAAAAGAAATGGCTCGGTTGCTAATTTTCAAATCGAATTTCAGAGGTCCCTTGTGTGGTCCGTTGGAACTTGCCAACACGCTCTAGAATCTCCCTGGCTGCAGATAAGAAGGTCTGCGCTGCTCGTTTAACTTTCTTGTAATGCAATGAAATTGAGGATTTTGATCTTTCATCTACTTTCCATTTTGCCAATTTGATGTTACAAGCTTTGAGTGTATGCAATTTGATTTGGCAGAAGGGAGCTTCGGAGTCCTCGTTCCTACCCCCTGTTGCCAAAGCAGTGTCTCTCAATATGTCCCTGTTGTCTCGCTCACAAAAACCTATCGACCCCATCAACTTCTTGATTGTCATATCATCTGTAATTTCAAAATGGCGCTACGCCCCCTTTAATTACAATACCCAGCAGGATGCTGCAGAAGTTCTCCAGTACGTAATCGACCAAATCTGAGTTGACTCCTCTGGTGTTCACCACACTGTTTTTAAGTCTCTTCGAGTGTCCACTTCATGTGATGTTTGTTTGACGTCTCACGTCGTTGAAGAGCATCATGATATTCTTCAGGTTCCTCTTTCAACCAGCATTAAGACCTCTTTTCATAGCTGGTTGTGACCTGACCATCTGGCTGCGTCAAATCCTCACTTTTGTCCTCAGTGTGCTGAGCACACTTCTGCGACATGAAAATGTCCAGTTGCTCGGGCAGCCTCTGTCCTGATTCTACATCTTGATAGATGTCTCACCTTGAGCGGGAGAGTGATCAAAGGCAACTGTGACATCGAGTGCTGTCTTCAAGATGCTCTCCAGCTCCCCATCTGCACTGCCGAAAGTGTGTCCTTCAATGTTGGATACAAGCTCGTTGCCACTATCAACCATTCTGGTTCAGCTTGTAATGGAGGCCATTACTGGGCATTTGTGTGGTGTCGCCATAGCAAACAGTGGCTGATGTGCAATGGCTCAGCAGTGACTTCTGCCTCTCTGGCACAGAAGAGCAATGAATCATCATGTCTGTTCTTTTTCAACCGAATTTGATCTTGTTAGCATCCTAGCGAAAATCAATGTGGGCGTGCGGGGCTCTGTGTGTTTGTGTAAGTGTGTGCATGTATGTGTGAATGTGAAACAAGAGGTCTTGTGTATTTGAGTGCGTGTATGTTATGAATTGTGTGGTACCAGGGCATATTGCAGAAGGGCAGGGCGTGCGTTCGATTTTCGGAAAAAGGGCAGCCTTTTTCATGTCTTTCAAAGCATCTTATTGTTTTTAATCTTGAGGGGCAGCCTATTGCGTTCGATAAGCAATAGCAACATAAGGCTAAAATAAGCTCTGGGTACATGTATTTATTCTTTTGTATTGAAATTGTAGGCCAGGCATAGCACCTGTGTAATGCTAAGTGTTGGTCCCATAAAACTTGCTTAAAGCTATTTCCAGGTCGCAAGTCCTGGTGCACGGGTGCTAACCTCGGCCCATGTCTGCAGGGGTTTCAAAAGTTTTTCTAGTTGCAGGCTGCAGCATGAAAGTAGGTGGCTCAAACTCTTAAAATTGCCATTGTTTCCTTTCTTATGCAGTCATATTTAGGAAATGTAGCCGGCACAAATACTTGAGTATTCGAAAGTAGAATTACTATTGAGCAGGCTGCTGCCTACTTTTGAAACCACTTTGTGTGAATTCAATTCAATCTAAGAATCATTGTTTGGCTCTCATTTCTTGCTGCTGGCAGCTTCCACTTATCGTTTTTGGTATTGCTACTTCTGTGTTGGTGTGTTAGTATACC
The DNA here is from genome assembly GCA_027575255.1 of Scolionema suvaense. NCBI lineage: Eukaryota > Metazoa > Cnidaria > Hydrozoa > Limnomedusae > Olindiidae > Scolionema > Scolionema suvaense. The sequence continues at coordinate 4,697 of JAOBRC010482010.1, forward strand.
CCCTTCTTGTGGGCATGTTGTCGTTCCGGTCCTGTGCAGGTCCATACCAAAGCTTCCACTGTCCTTTCCATCTACAGAATTACAAACCTGTTAACAGGAGAGAGTGTTAGACTTGTTCTAGTGCTCTCATTTGTAGCCAAGCGCCTCATTGAACTAGACATCTGTTGTCATGTTACTCATAACACTCCAGTGTTTTTGTGCATTCTTCATCACCTTTTACTTAGTCTATGATATCTGTATATAGTCCCCAGTACTGAGCTTTGCAGGACTGAGGTGATTGTTATCACTTCATAGCGTGCAGATCTTTTCAGCCCCCTCCCCCCCCGCCAGTTCTAAATTTTTCCCCTAGATACCCAGGGCTGGGTCCAGGATTTTGTAGGTGCTGGGCGAATTACAGTATGCGGTGCAGATACCCTCCTTTCAGCTTGGGAACAACGGGTTTCCGGTGAAGCCCTAAAAGTTTTCAAAACTTCAACTTTGTTTGAGCATCATCTCAAGAAAGTCATGTGTCTGGAAAAGTCAGGGAAATTGAGTGCAGATTATGTTTACTTTGATAAGAGCTAGAAATCCCCTGTCTATATGTTTGAATGATTGAAAAAACACTGAAAAGCTTCATGGAGTGGTGGGCTGTTGATGACAAGTGCTGGGCGGTACCACCCAGCGCCACCCACCGTGGTTCCATGTTCTTTTCCCATAAACAGGACTCTCCATGGAAACATGTAAACATTAGTAATCACTCATGGGGATATGCAGCTAAGTTGATGTATATTACATATGAGACACATAATGATTTTTTAAGGAAGACATCTGACAGATAAACGTCAAGTCAATGCATGCGAAGCAGATATGGGCATCTGAAAATGAATGTAAATATTCCGAGCAAAATTAGTTTTGTTAAACTTAAAAACAACCACAGTATAGGTTGCATACTTTATCAACTCAATCTTCATGTAATTTTCATGCTTTGTGGCAAGTCAAAATTATAAGGGCTTGAGCTGGATCTGAATTTTTTGGTGGGTAACGAAATTCAAGAACTAGGCCAAAAGATGAAGATACTTTTCGTTTAGACATTTTGACATCAGCAGAAAAACAAGGGATGACATCAGCAAAGGTTTGAAAGGTTTGCTCAAATTTTTTCATGCGAAATTTTAGAATCTACTTAGGCTGGCCTGTTTGTGGTACTTATAGGTCCTAAAACCAGAAATTAAGCATTTTAGAGGGAGGGGGGAGTAAATTACCCTGCCCGCCTTCTGTAATAGGGGTAGTGGGCATCCTTCACTAATTGGATTGATATGAAGCATTTAGAGAGGTACTTAGTATTAAATAAAGTAATCACGCACCCCACCATAGGAATTCTACTGTCAACCTGCTCAGCCCCTCAAGAAAAATTCACAATTCTCTGACCCCTTTGATTATCCTGATATTTCAAAATTTCTAACCTTACCAGTCAAGCTCTTTGTATGACCTTACAACTATTTTTTTTTTATTTCTATTTAATACACTTTCTAAGTCAGTGCACAGTTCATTTCCTGACGTTGTAATGTATTGTTTATTGCAGCTCATTGCAAATCACATGTTGAGGAGTATGTCCATGCACTTCGAGGTCCTCGTTTTCTTGATAGAAGTAGTCAGAACAAAGCTAATGCTCGCCAGTACATAGCTGATGAATTTCGGAAGATGGGCCTGGATACATCGACAAAGACATTTTTTACAGACTTGGTAAGTTTAATCTACTTCTAAGACTCCGACCTGTGTTAGCAAGAGTCCTGTAATATAAGATCTGTCCATGCTTTGGTTTGTTTTTCCTTGTGTCTGTGTCTGTCTGTCACCAGCACCAATTTCGTGGATCGTGAGCAACCAATGGATTTTAGGTTATAACTAAAAGCGAAATATTCCGTATGGGTTCCGAAGTGATGATGTTCGTCAGCACGTGAGTATTAACAGTTGTGACAAGGTGTTATCTATTGTTTAAAGAAATACTACGGTCAAAAATGAAATAGACATGGTTGAAAGTCCTTTCAAACTCAGACACTTTGTTCTTTATTTCATGTGAAAAGCTGCTGTCGTTCACAAGATACTGGCCTTTAAAGTTGCAAAGTGTCTGCCATCTTTCTTAGGCACAGTAATTATGCATGAAGTTGGTTATTACCAATGAAATTAGTGAATATTTGTGATTGCATTGCGCCTGATCTATGGACAGCTGAACATGTTTGATTACACTACGTTTGTCAAACCATGGATATGTTTGATACACCATCTTTTGAATTCTTTCAGCTGGTTGGTTACTATTGCCAACAGTGCGCGATGGTCATCGTAACTGATGTCATAGCTTAAAGGAACACAATCTCATGCCTTTTTGCATAGCAGATATGAAGGTCCTGGTGTGCTCAGCATATATGAGAAGTTTCAATGAAAATGGATAATTTGTTCAAGAGATATTCCAATCATAAGTTTTTAATTTCCGCATCACTTTTTCACTCGGTTGCAGCGCCATGACTGACACTCGGTAGTTAGCAGGTGGGAAAGCTGGCCAATTCAATTACACTTCAATCACATTCAGCATTATTCTTCATTATCTATGCACGAGCACTATGAGCGAGAAGACTGAAGTTGTTTTACTGGATTTATGGTGAAGTCATTCGCCTTAACGATATAGTACGGCTTGATTTGTTACATCCATAAGGTACTGTATGTGATCGGCTGATAAAAAAATAGGCGGTGGTGTTCCTTTAATCAAGCAGGGAAGGATGTATAAACTAGCCAAACTTTGAAAAAATATTTTAGGGCAACTGCTGAAGCTTTTCACTTCAAATAAAAACCAAACTTCATCATTTTTCATATTCTATCCATGAGCCGAATATCAGTTTTGACCGTTGTATTGCTTTAACCAAATCTCTCTCCTTGCAAAAGGGCACTGACATAACTAATGCACCATCATGTAAGGAGTGCATATTTCTAGTTGCTGGCCAATATTGAGACATAAAGTGTTGAGTCTCGCTTTGTGGTCTATTTTAAATAGGCTACTCTGTTAAAGACCGATTATACTCATCAGCTCTTTGAATTTGAAGGTAGGTTTGGCAGATGTTTAGTCTTTTGTTATCACATGCTGCATGCTCGCACTTTTTTGTAGAATTGTCAATCATATACCAAAACAAACAGTAGCCTTGCTTCGAATTCTGATTAATCACAGGTATCTAGCTGCCTCGCTGGCCAAGCGCAGAAATGGGCTTCTGTCTCATAGAGCAGACAAACATCTCGATAGCGTGGGTTTGTTTTGGTTTGACAAATACAATCCATCTTTAAACGATCATCATCAGCACAACACCCTAACAACATGTACAACATCCCTACCACACCTTACCTGATAACTGATATTCCACCTTTTCTTAAGCCGGCTTTACATTAACAACTTTTGGGGCAACTTTTGAGGCAACATTGTTGCTTAGAATGTTGTATGCGATGCTTCTGCACATTCAGCTTATGAGCAACACCAGACGAGAAACAAGTGACTTATGCATCGAAATTCCAAAAAACAAATCAGTTGAAACAGCGATGGCTGATAAGTTGGAAGTAATGTTGGCAGCAACGGCTGCTATTGCGTCTGGTACTTCCACGGAAATGAAAAAGGAAAAATCGCTGTTGCCGATTAATACGGGCAAAGAAATGGCTATGCGATAGTGACAAAATTGCATTTAACTGCATTCTGCTTCTCTGGTATTTGTTCATTTAGTTCACAAGTAACTTCGTCCTCTTCTTCCATGTTCCTCTCTAGGATAATTTTGTTTCTCAAAAAACTCTGCATGCATGGTTTTCGAGGCAACAAATATCAAGACAATGATCTCCGTTAAATACAGGAAACTAGATATTTTGAGCAGGGAAACTGGTGTTTTTACATTGGCAACTTGGTTGCTTTCAACAAAGTTCCCACAAATATCGCCTGCTATGTTGTTAAAGACCCCTTGTACTCGTTAGCTCTATGCGGCACATAATATCTGGTTCCAGGTAAAGAACACCTCAGCAACAGGTGAAAAATCAACAACTGGCTGACAACAGATTGACAACACTTCGAGAACAGGATGGTAGTTGTAATGTATTGAGTATCTGTTTATGTTGGATGTAGATGATGCAACCAGATTTACTGTGAGGCATTCAGAGAGGAATAAGACAGCTCCTAGCTAGACAACTAGTATTCTAGAATGGTGCTTACCAGAGAGCCTTGTGCTCCAGTGCATTCTATACTATATGTAGCATACATATAACACATCAAAAACACAGGGGTAGCAACTATAGTTACACTAGACTAGCATAGTCCCTTCTAACTCAAACATATTCACCACGCTGCAACTCTCATCTGATAGCTACTCAAAGCAGTCTGACTGATAAACCCACAAAGGGACTAGTATTTTTTGGCACAATGCCACTATATTTCTCCGTAGAGCAACCAGATATTCTTGGTTGCAATGAAATCTCGCACTCTATTCTTTAGATGCCTGAGTCTCATCAACGCTTGATGGTTTCCTATAATTGTTATCCTCAGATGCAAGATAATTGTCGAGAGGTAAATGTTTCAACACAGTTGGCAGGTAGCACAGATATTCATCACTTATAATTTGCTGAATTCGCTTTATGAAGAGAAATATGCGACGCCCGGAGTTATTCGTAGCAGCGAACGCCTACCTGTCAATCATACGCCAGCAGAAGAAAAAGCTTGCGAAAGCCATAAAATACTAGTCGCTTCGCTCGATATGCACTCACATGGGTATAAAGGAAGAGTTGACTTGATAATTTTGTGAACTATTTATGAGTCAGAAGCGACTATTTCTAGTCTACAGTTACACCACAGGCAACAGTGAACAGATATGAAACACCACAGTAGTAATTCACTTCATGTGAATATTTGGAAGGAAAGAGATGACAACGATTGATCGCCAGAATCCATTTTACGCGCGTTCAGACTGAATTTGAACGTCACCATGCCCAGTGTTTGTTTCATGCAGAGTTCTGTTTCTTGCACTGCCTCTTATTCATATAGCTGTTTTCAGACTGGAATAAGGTCATGCCATTTGCATTTCAGTCATAAGGATGGATTTTAAAGGAACACGGTACCCATCTGACAAGTTAAGCTCATATGGTAGTGAATGCATAATGCAATGTAAAAAACAAAATAATTTTGGCTGCATCACCAGAGTGCAGAATATAGAGGTCTGTGGGGGAGTCCCACTGTTGTCACCATTTTCTGACGCCAGAGAAGCCTATTTGAGATACCCAGTACTGCCGTTTGGTTCTGTTTCGTTTAATATGAAGACTGGATTGGAGGATAAGTACAACACAAACCTTGCTCCTGTGACCCCCGTGATTGATATGGTTGTTACCTCATGTGATTTGCCACAGGTAATGATTGGCATATAAAATATACATTAGCAGATTTGTTTCGTCGGAGGAATTTTGCTGTGAGGACGAAATAATGGTGGGGAGTATCCGAGTTCAGAACAAACAGATACGTAACTTATGAAACAGATATCTGAGCTCCAGATGGCTACTTCGCGCTTGACTATGGAAATATTCATTGGAAATCGGTTGAAGAACCATTTCAGTATGACTTTTAAATGGCAATGGAGCTTCTTTAATGAAATGCCATGCTCCCTTTCCTGCTGTCTTTCTGCATCCGATCAACATTTGGCATCTTACCATGGCCTTCTAATCTGGCACGTTGGCGTATCAGAACAGACGCTACTTGTTACCTGCGCAGCAAACCTGTGTGTACCACTGCACATGTTCTCAGTGCTTGCAAGGTAGCTTTACATCAAGGCCGCTTTACATTTAGGCACAATGCAGTTTTGCAAAAACTTGCTGACACTATAGTTGACTTCACTAAATGTCTCCTGTGGCACCAGGTCCGAAATCTCCGTTGATCCAGTTTGTAAAGCCAGGTTTCTGCAAGAAGTGACGGAAGAAGCTGCCACCTTCTGGTATCCTCCATCTTGCTGGTGATTGGAAACTGATTTCTGATCTAACTGTCAGTTATTGATTCCCACCTCAGATTGCTGTCACAGAATTGCAGCCAGACTTAGTCATTTTCTCAGACTCATTAAAACGTGTAGTGCTTATTGAACTCTCCTGTCCTTGTGAAGAGAACATGGTTTCGTAGCACTCCTCAAAACTGGCTAAATATGGCCCTCTAACTACCGTGATCAAACAAAATGGTTGGGTTCTCGATTTATTTGCTGTAGAGGTCGGAGCACGTGCTGTGCCCCTTGCTTTTTGCTTAAAGTCACTTGGTTTTCCTGAGTAAACTAGTCTACTCTACGGCCAAGTCCCTGAGCAGACTCTCCATGGAGGCTTCTTTTTGTATCTGGATTGCTCGCGAGAATAAGGTGTGGGATACAAACTCTCCACACAACAAACTAGCTTCTTCTTTTGGACCAGCGCCAGTCCCAGTGAATTCTGCCATTCGCGGACAAAAGCCAAAGCCATCTAGGGATAAGTGTCCTCTCCTTCGACCAGGTTTTGTTAACAAAGGCAACGCATGCTATGCGAATGCGATCCTTCAGGCTCTTAATGTGATGGGCTCTTTGGGGTTGCATCTTGTATCAGAAATGTCTCTACTATCGCCCGCAGCCAAAGCTGTTTCACTTAACGTTGCTCTATTGTCTCGTGATAGCAAAACAATTGACCCTAGCAATTTTCTGTCAGCCATTTCTCAATCTTTGTCTGCTTCTCAAAACTGTCCTTTTAACGTCAACGCGCAGCAAGATGCTGCCGAGGTTCTGGAATGTGTCTTGCAAGAGTTGAAGGGTGTTTCTACCAGAATCAATGACATGATTAGTAATGTAGCTAGTCGAGTATCTGCTTCTTGCAACACTTGTTCTACCTCTTCTGTTGTCGAGGAAAAGAGAAGAGTGACTGCATCTCCCTGCAGATTCAGGATAGTGTATCCTCTTCACGTGAAAAATTTCTACGGTCTGAGACATTGGAAGAGGATAATTCATGGGTCTGCCCTGTCTGTAATTGCATTCATTCGGCAACCAGGGAAACACATGTGCGTCGAACAGGAAAATCTCTCATTGCCCAACTTAAGAGGTATGCAATGACTAACTCTTCTGTAGTGAAAGATACTAGACCCGTCTGTTGTATCTCTGAGGGTCAGCCTGATCTCTGCTTGCCTCTGTTTGTCGATGAATTGGCCTCCTTCTCACGTAAGTTCCGTATTGTTGCCACCATCAATCATTCTGCATGCGGTCTTGATAGAGTTTATTACTGGGTTTACATCATGTGCCCCAAGACAAAAAACTGGCTTTTGTGTAATGATGCTGCAGTTACAAAAGCTAGTTCTTGCGACCTGAAAAGCAGATCTTCATACCTCCTTTTTTACTGGTTTCAAAACTAAGACTGGCCCGGTTGTGCTGTCGAGAACCAATGCTTATGTTCTCATGCTGTACTCATTTTGTCTTGTTCTGTGGGGTGTCTTTTTGTTTCCAGTGTCAGGTTCTGATTGCCTTGTCCTGTTTTTTTTCCAGTGTTTTTGGTTTTCAGTGATTTTTCTTGTTTTTCTCCTTTTGTTGTTTTTTATAAGTATTTTTTTTGAGGATTTTCTTTGATTTTTTTTTACTTATTATCAAATATTTTTTGCAAATGTATTTTTTATATTTCAGTTATTTATTTTTTTAACAGGCTTTGAATTTTGGAATTTAATTCTCTATATTTCATGTCGTGTTGCGGTAATTGCGGTTGGTTAGGCTGTGTCTTGTCATGTGGTCCTGTCTTGAAAGTTCTTGTGTGTCAGTTTGGGCTATTAGGGTAATGATGCCATGCATTGGCTCGTCATCTGGGTAGGGCTGAGTGTTGGGTCCGTAAAACATGTTGAAAGCCACAGCCAGAGTCTCAAAGTGCTGGCACCCAGATGACATTCACCCTTTGTAGGACCTCTGGTATCGGCATCACCTCTGCTCATATCCTTTGAGATTTTGGAGGATGAGTCAGCGCGTTGTATTTTCTTTTTCATAGCTGAAACACCTAGTTTATTGACGACAGCTGCTAGTCCTGTAAGAAGGTGGGAGTGTCAGTCACTCTCTGGAGATTATGTTTCTCCCTGTTTAACTCTCTGCCTTGAGCGGTGTCACTCATGACTATTGTCGTGTGTTTTGTTCATTTCATCTTTGGTATGAAGGTGAAGGTTAGAAAATCTAAGTTAAGTGATGAAGTTGGTCTTTTTTCCAGACTTTATTGGCTCCTCTTGCCAATGGCAATTTATGTCCCAGAATGTCCACTTTTAGTGTTTTTCGAAAATGTTTTTTTTGTTTTGACATTGTAGGTTTCAAACTGGAGAGTACAGGTAATTAACACAGATGAGAAATTTCTAGTTCGTTTTTGGCATGATCATTCATCAAGAAATTGCCAATTTTACGCTTTGTTGCATTATTTGTTTTCTAATCCGCTTGTTTATTATTATTTAGTTACTTTCTGTGTAAAACGTAATAGCAATTGTATATTATGTGTGGTGTGTGCGATCCATGTCATCTCTGCCTAGTTCAGAACTATCTTATTTGCCATTTGTCATTTATTGTTTGGTCTGTCATTGTCATGGACAGTTTTCGCAAACCCTGCATTAGGAGGATGTATCACACCCTGCAGGATGCATTCCTGAATTCTGTTAACCTTTACTTCGTGTAGTGCCGCTCATGATCTGTCATTTTGTTCCTTCATCTATGAAACATGTATGTGACCTTCCATGTGATTTTCTATGCATTGCCGTTTGGAGCTCTCATGTTGATCAATCTAGTCAATTTATTCCAGGAAGAATAGGGAGTTTCTTTTGTTAAACCCAAGACCCAGGAGTTCTGTGGGCTGTAATCTTGCAGAGAGAACTCTCAAAAAGGCAATATGTGGTGTTTCTTTTTTACGCTCACATGTCATATCTGTAAAAACACTTTTTCCCCTTTGGGTTTCTCTGTTTTTTGGCAAAATGGTTCTTGGTATTGTGTTCCAGAAATATTTTATGATGTGTTCATTGCAATTTTTGAAACTTGTAGAAATATACAAGGGACCATGTTTTCATAGCTAGCAAAACAATCGTTTAGATCGATTGTGGCTGTTTATGTGCAAAACCAGTTGTTTTATCTTGTTAATAACATTAACCCTGTTAAAGGGTGGGAATGTTTTAACAGTCTCTGGGGTATTGTATCCCCCTTCATCAACCCTTGTGTCTAGCAGTGCTGTTCATGACCATCATCATATATATTGTTCATATTCATTTATGAACATTATGCCTGGTTCTAAGGGTCACTATGCTGTCGTTGTTTTCAGCCCTCTGAGGCATACTATTCTTCTAGAGTGACGAAAGGATTTAAAAGTAAATTTACAGGAGTTTTCCGATTCAGTTACTTGTTCACCTGTAGAAAACATTTGATAATCAAGTCATGTTTGAAAACTGAAGCTATCAGTTCACACGAAAGAAAATACAGAATGAACTTCTTGAGTATTGACATAAATCTAGAATCTTTAGTGCTTATCCTGAAATTATTTAAATCAGTTCATTGTTTTGGCTGTCATAGCTTTCGGCATAAGTTTTGGTGACTATTTTACGCACTGCATTCCTGTATTAAATCCTGAAAATTGTTGATCTAACGTGTCATTTACTGGAAGAAACTTGTCCTTGTCAGTATACTACTTATCCTTTCATCAACTGAGTAATTCCCCGTTTATTAGGGGCAGGGTTCGAAAAGTAGGAAATTTCTACCAGGTCCAGTCAGGTCAGTTTATGGTTATCTGATCGGGTTGAACGTAATTTGTCCAGGTCTGACAATATGACTGTAAGTTATCTCTGCACTAAAGCAAATGTTGAGGTCATTAGTTTTGTAATGAAGCAAAACAATTGTTATGAGCACCATTTAGAGAAGCTTTCCAGACAAATATACTTGGGGTTTTCATCAAGTCCGACAAGTGTAATTGGTTCAAACCGTCAGACCTGCTAATTAGGAAACCTGAGGGGAAAGTAGGAGGCCTTACCTGTCACTCTTTCGAAGCATTTTACTCCTTCAAATACATCGAACATTGGATACTGTCCTGTGTTTTGTGCTTTCTCCCTCCATTTCACAGCCATCTGCTCCAAAACAAACTATGGGTGAGTAAGCATTGTTGGTTTCCAGTTCTTCACACATTTGAACTTGACGGCATTTTTTTTGGAAAAAACAATGTGTTCAGCATATTTAGTGCTGAAGCTCAGCCTGACTTTCTATGTATCCCTTGTACTTTTGGGTAGAAATGTTTCATGTTCAGATTACTGGCAGGTTTATAAATGGTTGCTATGTAGTGCAAAATTTAATGAATCCCTTTAAGGTATAATACTATTTTCTACACCAGGTCGCTGAAAAGTGCCAATTTCCATTGACGATGTCTTATTTTCTGTGAACTACAGGCTGATGGCCACGGTTAATCACTCTGGAGCTTCAGCCGATTGTAGTTACTATAATTAGTCTTATGTCTTTTCCAGTAAAGATAGTGTTTGGCTGATGTGCAACGACGCATTAGTTTCTGTAGCTAAGCAGTCTGATCTCAGCAACCGCTCTTCAATGCTGTTCTTCTTTCAGCAGTGTCGCTACTAGTCTTGTCAGTTGGAGTATTCAGGGGGAGGGGGGCAGTTTTTTGGGTTTTTTTTTTTTGTATTTTTTCACTTTTTTTCTCTATGTTTCTTAATACTTCTTTGTTTGTTTCGTTTTTTGTTTTATTTGTTATGATGTGTGCTTGTGGGAGGTTTGGGTGTGTCCTATTATGGTGGTGGTCACCCGTACAAGGCTGAGCGTTGGTACCATTAAACTAGTTTAAAGCTACAACCAGAGTTAGCAAGTTCTGGTGCACGGGTGGCCCCAGGTGTTTTGGTGTGGTTTGAGTAGTTTTTGCGATGTTTTTTTGTTTCTCATTTTTTTTGTGATTGTGTTTTGTTTTTGTTGTTAGGTGGTAGCAAGTGGGTAATTAGGAATAAGTTGTGGTTTACAATTCTGTATATGTCGATTTGGCCGCAATCAATTTATTTTTTCATATTGTCGTTACGACGTTCACTATCCTACTTGCCGGTCAAGTCCAGCTACAGCGGAGCTGATACCCTTTCAAAGGGGGAGAACTACATAATTCTCCAAAGGGATGCCCTCTATTTAAACATCAACGTAGGTAAAGTAGGTCATTGTATTAGTGTTTCGTTAAATCCTCTCTCTCTCCTTTAAGTGATATAATTGTATTTATATTTTCTGAACCTTAATTTTGTTATTTCTTTCTTTAGAAAATTGAAGGCCATAATGTATTCGGTGCTCTTTATGGTACTCGCATGTTCACATCAAAAGATGCCTTACAAGATCAATGTTGAGGTCATTAGTTTTGTAATGAAGCAAAACAATTGTTATGAGCACCATTTAGAGAAGCTTTCCAGACAAATATACTTGGGGTTTTCATCAAGTCCGACAAGTGTAATTGGTTCAAACCGTCAGACCTGCTAATTAGGAAACCTGAGGGGAAAGTAGGAGGCCTTACCTGTCACTCTTTCGAAGCATTTTACTCCTTCAAATACATCGAACATTGGATACTGTCCTGTGTTTTGTGCTTTCTCCCTCCATTTCACAGCCATCTGCTCCAAAACAAACTATGGGTGAGTAAGCATTGTTGGTTTCCAGTTCTTCACACATTTGAACTTGACGGCATTTTTTTTGGAAAAAACAATGTGTTCAGCATATTTAGTGCTGAAGCTCAGCCTGACTTTCTATGTATCCCTTGTACTTTTGGGTAGAAATGTTTCATGTTCAGATTACTGGCAGGTTTATAAATGGTTGCTATGTAGTGCAAAATTTAATGAATCCCTTTAAGGTATAATACTATTTTCTACACCAGGTCGCTGAAAAGTGCCAATTTCCATTGACGATGTCTTATTTTCTGTGAACTACAGGCTGATGGCCACGGTTAATCACTCTGGAGCTTCAGCCGATTGTAGTTACTATAATTAGTCTTATGTCTTTTCCAGTAAAGATAGTGTTTGGCTGATGTGCAACGACGCATTAGTTTCTGTAGCTAAGCAGTCTGATCTCAGCAACCGCTCTTCAATGCTGTTCTTCTTTCAGCAGTGTCGCTACTAGTCTTGTCAGTTGGAGTATTCAGGGGGAGGGGGGCAGTTTTTTGGGTTTTTTTTTTTTGTATTTTTTCACTTTTTTTCTCTATGTTTCTTAATACTTCTTTGTTTGTTTCGTTTTTTGTTTTATTTGTTATGATGTGTGCTTGTGGGAGGTTTGGGTGTGTCCTATTATGGTGGTGGTCACCCGTACAAGGCTGAGCGTTGGTACCATTAAACTAGTTTAAAGCTACAACCAGAGTTAGCAAGTTCTGGTGCACGGGTGGCCCCAGGTGTTTTGGTGTGGTTTGAGTAGTTTTTGCGATGTTTTTTTGTTTCTCATTTTTTTTGTGATTGTGTTTTGTTTTTGTTGTTAGGTGGTAGCAAGTGGGTAATTAGGAATAAGTTGTGGTTTACAATTCTGTATATGTCGATTTGGCCGCAATCAATTTATTTTTTCATATTGTCGTTACGACGTTCACTATCCTACTTGCCGGTCAAGTCCAGCTACAGCGGAGCTGATACCCTTTCAAAGGGGGAGAACTACATAATTCTCCAAAGGGATGCCCTCTATTTAAACATCAACGTAGGTAAAGTAGGTCATTGTATTAGTGTTTCGTTAAATCCTCTCTCTCTCCTTTAAGTGATATAATTGTATTTATATTTTCTGAACCTTAATTTTGTTATTTCTTTCTTTAGAAAATTGAAGGCCATAATGTATTCGGTGCTCTTTATGGTACTCGCATGTTCACATCAAAAGATGCCTTACAAGATCCAGCAAAGATGAAGATCGTTGTTATTGCAGCGAATTATGACACGGAAGCTAACAGTGGTGGTGCAGATGATAATGGTTCTGGAATTGCAGTCCTTCTTGATGTAGCTAGACAGTTCGCTGAAAGTATGAAATTGAGTGCTTGTGGTTTTTTTGTTCCTGTGAGAAGTATTGAGAAGTATTGTCTCATGGTGTTTATTAGCGTGATTGTGAGCCCAGTGGGTAGATTGTTAACAGTAAGATCTACCATAAAAGAAAAGAACAATAGGTGTGTATTGCAAATTCCTGCCTTAGTGGAAGAGTTATATGAAGCAAGCACCATCTGTTCATCTGCCCTGCCGTCTGTCTGCCATCTTTCCGTCCATACCATTTGCCTGAAATTTGGACATGAAGGCTTAGATCAATCATAGCAACATAGTGATGGAGCTTGATTTCTGGAAAAAATTTGTTTGGCAGTGAAATATTTCCAGATACATTGATTACTTTTCTGTAATTTTGGTTTGAAACTTCAGAGCTATATTAGTTATGCTATGTTATGGGCTATACCTGGCGATAGCTCTCGTCCGTCTTGAGGGTGGTAATGAAACACTGCAAAATGACTGTGTTGAATCCAAATTATTTCAAGGACTCGGCATTAGCTTTTGTAATATTTTGTGAGGCTGAGAGGCAGTATCCCTAAACGTAATGGCTCGCAGAACATTGGCGAAACTCACGTTCAGCTTGGGTATGTCTAGTTTTATGACCAAAAATGGCAAAAAATTGCAATTTCGCAGATTTTTTCAAAGATTTTGATTTGGAGAATGCTTCATCAGTTTTTTACCATGTATGCTGTGAATCTTCTGAGCAACACTGCGTATCCCATGTAGCATGTGGCATACCTGGGCAAAATCTGGTTGGGTTGCAGCTGGTGATTTACGTCCAAAGATGGCTATTTAGAATTTTTTCCAGAGATATCAAGTACATGTCATAAGTTTTTGTTATTTTTGGTATGAGTCTTTGGGGCAACATAACCTTTCTTATGACCCATATGTCATATTTGTTGAAAATCTTTCAGATGGGGATTTATGTTGAGAAGGGCTAAAATGTTTCAAGAACCATCAATTTTTGATTATTTTTGATGGGAATCTTACGGCAGCAGTTCTATGTTATTGATTCGTGCCATGTGCTATACGCGCAACAAATCTTTAAAATGGATATTGTTAGCAGTGAGACCAAAAAGATAAACTACATATTCAGGGCCTATTCTAGAATTTCAGGGCAGGGTCCGGAATTGG